>JAPDDN010000571.1:0-45000 GCA_027422405.1 Ptychobarbus kaznakovi
ACAAACAGAACAAATATCATAAGAAATTAACCTACTTGAAATACTTAAAGCACTGAATAACATTATGATCAGTGTTGGGGAAAGTTACTTTTAAAAGTAACGCATTACAATATTGCGTTACTCCCTAAAAAAGTAACTAATTATGTTGCTTAGTTACTTTTTTGGAATTAATGAGTTACGCTAAATTTCGCAAAACTTTCTCATATTACTTTTTAAATATGAGCAGGGCTTGATTGTTTGTTTTTAAAGGAACACTCCACTTTTGGAAACAGGTTCATTTTACAACTCACCAAGATTTAACAGTCGAGTTTTTCGATTTTGAAACCTTTCAGCCGATCTCCGGTTCTGGCGGTAGCACTTTTAGTGTAGCTTAGCATAGATCGTTGAATCTGATCAGACCTTCTAGCATCTCGCTCAAAGATGACTAATTCCGCCGTAATAATCAAGGAACTTTGCTGCCGTACCGCAATGAGATTACACAGCACCTGAAAGTAATCCCCAGCTATATCATAACTAGTTACCTAGCTGGAGACAACTTTCAGGTGCTAAGCAATATCATTGCGGTACAGCAGCAAAGTTCCTTGATTATTTCACAAGAATGAGAGTATAGTTCCTAGCCATATCGGCCTAGAAAATCACAACTTTTCATTTTCTGTCAGTCTTAGTACACGATGTAACTACAGAAGAGTCAAGCTTTAAATAGGAAAAATATTGAAACTCTTTGGTCATTTTTGAGCGAGATGCTAACGGTCTAATCCGATTCAATGATTTATGCTAAGCTACGCTAAAAGTTCTACCGCCAGACCCAGAGATCAGCTGAATGGATTCAAAAACGGTAAAACTCAACTTTTTAACTCTTGGGGAGTTGTAAAATGAGCCTTATTTCCAAAAATAAGTGGAGTGTTCCTTTAATATAAGAAGTTCTATTTATAGCAAATATAAAAGCCTTTCACACCAAAAAGTGTGCTGAATAAACCTCAGGCTGAAGGAAGAGTAAATCACGTCTGTACAGTAGAAAGCAGAAGAAGTTCAACACTTCAGCAATAAAAAAAGAAACACAATTGTTAGTTTATCTAAAGTCATTTTTGCTTATTAGTATGGTTGAACTGGATCATCAAAGGTCAGCAGCAAAGACATAGGTTGATAAAATGGGATTAGATACATTTGTGTTGTTTAACATATTTAATTATTGCAGGTTTCCGTCATATTCTGAGTTTGCATTTCACTATTTTAATTCATTGTGATGAATACTGAATCAGTTTTTTTGTGAGTGTGTATACTGTATGTTTGACTAATACACTGGAAGCAATATTGACGTGACATACTGATACAATTCCTCACTGCTAATCATGATGTTCATTCTATTAAGTAGTATGGGTTTAATACAGGATATTTACAGTCTGATGTAGTAAAAATAATAAGTTGTATGAACATGCCACACAAAAGTACATCTGATGTGTGAGCGGCCATAAGACGCAAGTGTAACAAGGAGCAATTATTTATAGAATTGCAATATTTTTTGGACATTTATAGGGTAAACGTACCTATTAAGCTCACCAAAATCTACTTTGAGACATTTTAGAGCACAAGATATTGGTTTCAGTGCAAAAAGTTATGTTAAAATAAAATATGAATCTCACACAAAAATATTTATTTTTTTTAAATAACAAAAGCATTTCAATTCAGATATAAATCATTCAATTCAAAAAGTCTGGCTGTGCTTAATGAGTACATTTTTGTACTCTTTAAGCACACCCCTGTTCTCATTAAGCTCACATCATGTTTTATAAAAAAATCTTGTTTATTTTAGGAATTTTTTTAAAGAATAACTGTAAATATATATAATTTTAAAGGTACAAAGTCGATCACAAAAAAAGCAGAACACTAAAATCAAGCAACAAGATGATCAGTTATATATTCATAATGAAGTGTAATCTAAGCACATTGCAACATCTATACTAGTCCACTTTCAGCTAAGTAACATTCAAAAATCAAATAAAACATTTAATTCATGGGGATGAACACAGAAACTAGCTTCATTATGAAGCGTCTTATTATATGGATGTAAACTTATCTATCGTCTCTTATGGCTGGAATTTTTGCCCTGATTTTCCACAGATTTACGGTCTGGAGAAGTTGATGCTAGTTGCCAAAGATCAGAGCTAGTCTGCAGATTTGAGCTGACAGAATCCGTAGAAAATCGATTAACTTACCTTAAAGTGACAACCATAGTGTTACGGAAGGACTCTCAGACACAAAGGGAGATGTTAAATGGTGACGTTTAATAACAGTTCAAGGTTGAACAGCAGGAAGCAGGTGAGTAACGGGTGTGTAGATACTTTGGAGGGTGAAGAGCAGATCAGACGGATGGTATCTTTTCCAGGTACAGGAGATCGTGGATGGGGACAGACGCGGGATTCTCAGGACTGGAACAGGAGGATGATATGGAGAGAAGGAGGACAGAGGACGAGGAGAACACACTGAGGATGACACAGAAGGTAAGTATATATTTACGAATGATATCAACAGTATGGATAGGTGCTAGAGTCCAACTATGTAGCAACGAGATCGGACGATGAAGTGCGCTAGTGCTGGTGCTTATGAAGCGTGAGGTGATGAGGATCAGATGACGTGCAGGTGTGCTTGATTGGGGCTCAGGTGAAATCAGGAGCGGGCGTGTGTTGTGATTGGCTGGGTTGGAGGACAGACAGATCCGTGACATTACCTCCCCCTCCCAGAAGGCGCGTCCCGCGCCGTAACAGAAAACACGGGGAGGGAGGGTGGGCGCCCTGGAGGCTAATGCAGGGCAGGGACACTGGGGGAAGCCTCCAGGGCGGGTCTGGGGCTCCGGTGAACACACGGCGGGACAGGAGACTCGGGAGGCCATGGCGGAACCGGGGACTCGGGCGTCCATGGCGGATCCGGGGACTTGGCTGGGTTGGAGGACAAACAGATCCGTGACATTACCTCCCCCTCCCAGAAGGCGCGTCCCGCGCCGTAACAGAAACACCGGGGAGGGAGGGTGGGCGCCCTGGAGGCTAATGCAGGGCAGGGACACTGGGGAAACCTCCAGGGCTCGGGAAGCGCTAACTCTCGGGAGCGCTCGGGAAGCGCAAACTCTCGGGGGCGCTCGGGAAGCGCAGACTCTCGGGGGCGCTCGGGAAGCGCTAAACTGGACGGAGCCAGCGGAGACGAAGGTGAGCCGGACAGGGCCAGCGGAGACGAAGGTGAGCCGGACGGGGCCAGCGGAGACAAAGGTGAGCTGGACGGGGCCAGCGGAGATGAAGGTGAGCTGGATGGGGCCAGCGGAGACGAAGGTGAGCTGGGCGGGACCAGCGACGACGAAGGTGAGCTGGGCGGGGCCAGTGGAGGCGAAGGTGAGCTGGACAGGACCAGCGGAGGCAAAGGTGAGCTGGACGGGACCAGCGGAGGCAAAGGTGAGCTGGACAGGACCAGCGGAGGCCAAGGTGAGCTGGACGGGACCAGCGGAGGCAAAGGTGAGCTGGATGGGACCAACTCTTGGGGGCACTCTGGAAGCGCTGACTCTCGTGGGCGCTCGGGTAGTGCTGACTCTCGTGGGCGCTCGGGTAGCGCTGAGTCTCGGGGGCGCTCGGGAAGCGCAGAAGGCGATCTGGACAGGACCAGCGGAGGCAAAGGTGAGCTGGACGGGACCAGCGGAGGCAAAGGGGAGCTGGACAGGACCAGCGGAGGCCAAGGTGAGCTGGACAGGACCAGCAGAGGCAAAGTGAGCTGGATGGGACCAACTCTTGGGGGCGCTCTGGAAGCTCTGACTCTCTTGGGCGCTTTGGCGGCTCTGACCCTCTTGGGCGCTCGGGCGGCTCTGACTCTCGTGGGCGCTCGGGAGAGCTTGACGGAACCAGCGGAGACGAGGATGCGCTGGGCAGGACCAGTGGAGGAAATTGAGAGCACTTGCGAGGAGACGGCACCGGAGGGCGCTGGCGAGGAGCAGGCACCGGAGGGCGCTGGTGAGGAGCAGGCACTGGAGGGCACTGACGAGGAGTAGGCACTGGAGGGGTGTTACCCTGTTGGAGATGGTAGAGCTGTTTGCCAGCGGAAGAATCTCCGGCAGGGGTGTCAAAGACTTCCCGGAGATGAGTGACGAAACTGTTTAGAGATTGGATTACCGTGCCAGCTTGGTCCCAGATGGCCACTGCCCATTGAAGAGCTCTTCCGTTGAGTAAGGAGATAATGAAGGCTATTTTAGCCCTTTCAGTGGGATGTAGATGCAGTTGCATCTCGAGGGTGAGCGAGCATTGGAGTAGGAATCCGTTGCATTCCTCCGCCCGACCAGAGTAGGGCGCTGGTCTGGCCATGGGACTGTAGATGATCCACGATCTCCTGGAACGGGTCTGAACTGCTCATCAAAACGTCAATCTTGTAAGTTGGTCCAATCTTCTGTTACGGAAGGACTCTCAGACACAAAGGAAGATGGTTAATGGTGACGTTTAATGACCGTTCTTAATGAACAGCAGGAAGCAGGTGAGTAATTGGAGTGTAGATACTTTGGAGGGGTGAAGAGCAGATCAGACAGATGGTCTCTCTTACAGGTCCAGGAGATCGTGGGTGGGGGACAGACGCGGGATTCCCAGGACTGGAACAGGAGGATGACTCGGAGAGGAGGAGGATAGAGGACGAGGAGGACACACTGAGGATGACACAGAAGGTAAGTATATATTTACGAATGATATCAACAGTATGGATAAATGCTAGAGTCCAACTATGTAGCAACGAGATCGGACGATGAAGTGAGGTGATGAGGATCAGATGACGTGCAGGTGTGCTTGATTGGGGCTCAGGTGAAATCAGGTGCAGGTGTGTGTTGTGATTGGCTGGGTTGGAGGACAGACAGATCCGTGACACATAGTCTGTAAAGTCTGTTTATGAAGTATTTACATAGACGTTAAAGAGAGCACACTGAGCGTCAGGGACGTGCACAGACATTTTGAGGGGCAGGGGCTCAAGAGGAAAGAAGCGCACTTCTCATATTTATTACAAAAAATTCTAAACAAAACATTAAATATATTAGGGATGTGCGATATTGTCAAAAAAATATATACAAATTTTCTGGGATTTTATCGATAACGATAGACAATATTTTGCTGATTGTATTATTGTGCTGATATCTTAAGGACTACCGTGGACAGCTGACTCCTAAAGTTTTTGATATTCTGCATATTCTGTGGTGATCAGTTCACAGCAGTGACAGAAATTAATAATTTCCAATAAGTTTAAATTGATTTTTTACCTTTATAAAGCCCTGCATGAATGTGCATCATATTTTCAGTCAAATTCTTTAATTGAATCAGTCAATTAGAATAAGTAATGTGAGCTGTTACCAAGAAAATAAAATCAGTATTGACAAAATTAATCTTTGCACTGCAGAGAGAAAACACAGAAGCTGCATTAGAAGTGGAATTTAGATGCATTTACTCACTGTTTAATGCAGGACACAAATGCATTTAACCTGCAGTTACAAATGCATTAATACGTTTATATAAATATTTTAAACATAAAACCTTGAATACTGATATAAAAAAAAAAAAAAAAGTTACTTTAAATGTGAAATTAAAACTGCCAGTAAGTCAATGTTAATAAGTGAGTCATTGCGACTGAACCGAATCATTTAAACGATTAATTAATTCAGGAACAAAGCAGCTGTTGCTCAGAGACGCAAATTGAAATTATATTTGTTGGCGAAATAGAGCAAAAACACTCAATATTGTGTCTAAAAAATAAGTGTGTTAATATTAAATTATTCTTTATTGAACTGCTGTATAAATCAATATCACATTTGTAATCATGTTGCTTTTTGGTGGGGAAAAAAAATCAGTCTTTGCGTGATACTGATTAAATATGAAATTATATCAATATATAAATTTCTGCCCCCATATCTTGAATTTTGTGATCATTCTTAATCTAAATGCATTTTAATAAACTGAATCATGCAAGTTACACACCTGTCTAACCTACTAGACTTTTTATTGCCTCAGCTAAACTTACATGGTAGTGCTCTCATGAGTCATGGATGTTAACAAGACAAATTAATTATATTTGCCGTTTGTCTTTTGGATAATTAGCTGTAAATTCGAGGCACATGTAGCTTAATCTTTTGTTTATCACCACTGACCTCCACACCAAGACAAACACAACTGGAGAGGGAGGGAGGGCTTCACTTCTGCGGTTCTCTGCCTGTCTGTGGTGTGCATGTGCCAATCAATGTGTGCTAAACTGCTGTGCTGCGCACGCCTGCGCCGATACGCGGAGGGGAGAAAGGCATCTGAAGATTCCAATAGGGTCTGGCTGCAGACAGCACTTGCACTCTCAGCACTTGCATTCTAAGCACATGCATGCTCAGACACTTCCGCTTCCGCTAGTGATGTCACTTGCAGTCTTTTAAATTTTTTATTTTGTTCTATTTATTGATTTTTATTTTTTTAAATCTCTCAACATTTTAAAACAGTAGCAGGTGGTGAAGACAAGAAAAAAGAAACTAAAATACAATGTCACTTGCAATCGCTGCTTGCACTTTCTGCTACCTGTGACGTCACTTGCATTCGACACAAATCGTGTGCGTTGCCAACGGAGACAAGACGCTGTGCTGGTTAAACGATTAAAACTAATGTAATATCATAACATACAAGGTCCTGCTGTTCTGTAGCCACAGATTTGCGGGTCTTGTATTTTCCTCCTACAGATGACTTGCAGGATCTTGTATGTTATGATATTAAATTAGTTTTAATTGTCTTGTCTCCGTTGGCATCGCACCTCTTCGGAGGTCTCTAGAGCAGCTAGAGCGGTCATCCCCTGCCGGTCCTCCACTTCGGGGCACTGAGCTAGCAGTTCTAAATATACCAGAGGCCAGTTTCAATAGACTGGTTCCAGGTCACCTAGCGGTGTGGGAGCCCCTGTCAAGTGTGTCTTGTTGGGTTCTTCCTAGCAGGCTCTGGTTCTACCAGTTTAGTCTTCCTGGGAGATGACGCGTGTCTGAGGCGCGTCCCCTGCAGGTCCTCCACTTCAGGGCACCGAGCTATTAGCTCTAAGTATACCAGAGGCCAATCTTGAGAGACTGATTGCCTGGGGGTATCCCCACTCCGGTGGGTCTGGAGCAGGCACTGGTAATGAAACAGAACTATTATTCCTTTGAGGAAGGAGGCCATCGAGGTGGTCCCTCTTCACGTAGTAAAGTCCGGGTTCTACAGTCTGTACTTCAGTGTTCTGAGGAAGGATGGAGGGTTGCGTCCTATTTTATATCCGTTTCATTTGAACCGCTCAGTCAAGAAGCAACTGAAGTTAAGCACAATCGCACAAACAAGTCGTGTCTCAGATCAAGTCCGAGGATTGGTTTGTCACGATCGATCTAAAAGGTGTACCACGCGGCACTACCTTCGTGCCTTAGACATGTGGAGGAAACCTTGGTTCTTATCTCAGAGCCCACTGCTGGGAGCTCCTTGTCGCCACGTACACTAGCGACGGACGCATCCCTCACTGGCTGGGGGGGCGGTCATGGCTGGCCGCTCGACCCGCGGTCTGTGGAGTGGTCACCATCTCATGTGGTACATCAACTGCCTGAAGATGCAGGCCGTGTTTCTAGCATTAATCACTTTATCCTGGAATTAAGAGATCGCCATGTGTTGGTGCGCACCAGCAACACGGCAGTGGTCTCTAATATAAACCACCAAGGAGGTCTGTATTGCACCAGAGGCCTCATGTAGAAACTCTGCTTAGATTTCATCCTAAAAGTGTACGCATGCACAAAAGCTATATTTTGCATATGCACAAAAGTTTTCAGATTTATATAAGCATGCGTAGGCCAGAACATGCACAGAAATCCCTTTTTAAATCCCAGTTAGGGGAAGATTGTGTGTACGGGCATCTCCACCCTGACTCCTCCCAGAAATCACCATATATGGAGCTTACAATGCCTAGTTTTTCAATGCATAACCTCATCTGTATATCATTTCCATGCATATTCCCCTCCATGTGACACCATGTTTAACACCGTCAAAGGTACAAGACGTTAAGGAGTTATGAGTTACGGACTAAATGCCATTTGTGCCATATTAATTTTTATTGCCAAAATCATGAAGAATGTTTTAGAATATATCAAAATATCCATAAAAACAAAACTGTTTAGTTCTCAGATAAATAGCCTATTTTAGAATATACTTGACCTCATTCTTTCCACTGACCATATAGTATTTCAATTGTTTTAAACAACTCAAATCAAATTAATTGTATGTATTTTTGCTGAAAAAGTGAACATCTTTTAAATATTTTTTGTGTAAACCGGTAAACCATTTATTGTAGTTTAAATACAATTGTCTGACTCGCACATCATTGACAAAGTATTTTGAAAAGGAAACAGGCTCATCTTACCAGCCACAACCACCCCCCACCCCCCAATTTTATCCTTCAAATACAGTGGTATTTTTAATGATGTTGTGTAGATTTCTTCACACGACATCAACACCTCTATGCAGCTGCAGTTGTACAGTAGCTATCATTCAAACCGGACAATAGACAGTTGATATTTTTTCTTGCTAAAAAAATCTCATAACATGAGATCTGTAGTTTAGTTTAAATACATGAATTATTATAGCACACATTGCTGTCATTAAAACATCGCATGCCACAGGAAAAGCGATTAAGCGCATCAAGTAGAAATATGTCTAAATTTATATAATTTTGGTTTAACTTCTGTGTAATGACGTTATAATTTCAGTGCTTATCTCCATTGATGAGAGTGAAATATTTAATGTAAATGTGTATATTGAAATGAAAAAAGATTGAAATCATTGTTTACTTTATTACTCCAGGAAAAACAGTGCGTACGCACAGTCAAGAGCATCCGTACACTTGCACATATACATGCAAAGTTTATTTTTTATAAATCCAGATGATTGGAAAACAGCGTACGCACATTTCTATGCCCATTTTGTGCGTATGTAACGTTTATACATGAGGCCCCAGATCCTTGGGTGGTCCCAGGGCAAACTCCTCTCGATGAGAACAGTTCATATTCCTGGGAATCTGAATATGGGAGAAGACATTCTGTCGAGGCAGGGGCCGAGGCCCGGGGAATGGATACTTTACCCGAGGTGGTGAAGCAGACTTGGTGAGTTTGGCCAGGCTCAGATGGACCGTTTGTGACTCGAGAGACATCGCACTGTCCCCTCTGGTTCTCTCTGACCCATCCAGCTCCATGGAGGTTGGATGCCAGGGTACAGGTGTGGCAGAGGCTTCATCGGTACACCTTTCCCCCGCTCTTCTCCTGGGAGTTCTGCTGAGAGTGCGCCGGATGGGCAAAAGAGCCCCGTTCTGGCCGGGCCGAGTATCCTCGGAGCTGATTTCCCTTCTCAACGGCTCTCTGTGTACAAAAGAGCGGGGGTGACAGATAGTACCCTCCGCCTAAGAGAGGAGATCCCACCTGGTGGAAATCTCTCCTCTCTTAGGTGGAGGGTACGATCTGTCACCCCAACTCAGAGAGGTGGAAGTTATAGACGTGACCACCGAGGGGGCACATCTCGTAGCTTCTGGTCTCTCAACCGAGGTTGTTGAGACCATCCTCCAACCCAGAGCTCCCTCCACAAGGAAACTGTACGCCTTGAAGTGGAAGCTGCCATCTCGACCCAGTCAACTGCCCAGTTGGCACATGTCTTTAGTCCCTGCAGGCCTGTTTCTCCGCAGGGTTGACCCACTCCACCCTAGAGGTCTACGTGGCGGCCATTGCGGCCTATCATGCCCCTCGTGATGGCCAGTCAGTGGGCAGACACCCTCTAGTTACACGTTTCCTCCATGGTGCACTGAGGCTGAAGCCTCCGGCCAGAGAAGCTTATGCTAAATGGTGGATTAAAATGCTATTCCATAGCCTTGAATCCTCTGATTTCCCCTCTCCTTGGGGTTCAAGGCTCACTCTCCAGAAGTTGGCTTTCGGGACGCGGTCCCCACCTAGTTTAGCCACTCCTGGCTCCCCTTTCTCTCGCCCTAGCTGTGATCTTCCACAAAAGGCAGGGATTTGAAAGTCTGGTGGCGTGGACATCTCGTTCCCGAAGTGTTCCACGCAGCTCAAGTTCCTGAAGAGGAACGTATAATGTTACATATGTAATCCTAGTTCCTCGAGGGAATGAGATGCTGCGTCTCGGGGCAACACTTCCAGCATCCCTGCGAGCATTTGCTTCATTTCTAGAAGCTGACACCAGTTCCTCACGTGCTTTTATGCTTCATGGGCCCGTATTCACAAAACATTTTATCTTACCACTAAGAGTTCTCCTAAATAGCAGTAAAAGTTTTTAGCTAAGAGTTTTCTCTTAAAACCTATTCACAAAGCTGCTGAGAAAAACTTTTACTAAGGAATAGAGAGAAGTTTTAAGCTAAGAGTAAGGGCGGGGTTGACCTTGTTGCTATGGATGATGTCAGCATGTTTACTAAATATGTACACAGTGATTGGCTGATCTGTCAGAGATGTATAGGCTACATAGAAATATTGTAGAGAACGATTTGATGTTGCCATATCCAAATAAAGGTTTAAAAAATAATGTTATCACATTAAAATAAAGATTTTAACATGCAAGCAAAGTGTCACTAATTAAACAAATATATTCATCTAAGGGGATGTTCTAGGATTTCATCTTTAGGGGGGCTTAGCCCTCAGAGCGACCTTTAGATACAATGATATAGGGCTGTCGTGATTCGACGATTTTAGTCAACTAGTCGATTTCTTTTAAATTGTTGACTTCATTTTGCTCGCTTCGACTAACCGGCAAAATACCGGAAGTGGCGCATTTCTAGGACGAGAATCCATAAAACACATTATTAGAAACATTTTACAAGGCTGCATTATATACTAAACCCATTTAAAAATCATAATCAAGCATAATTGTGAATTCACAATCTATGATTTAATTAAATAATTATATCCGATGCAGTTCTAATACAGTATATGCGCTTTAATTATTTAAATGTGTGTAGGTTAAGTATGTGCTTCACACAGCAGCTCCATTCACAGTAGCTCCACAGAAAAAGTTATAATTTACATGTGTGGAGCATCTCAAACTCCATCTCTGTCTGTTGTCGTGAGTTTGGGTTTATTATAATGATCATCTGGGAATGCAACGTGCGCCATTTCATTAGATTTGTAAGGTAAATAATTTATAAACCTCCGCAAACCAGGAGAATTTATTGCGGTTTCAAAATAAAAGCTCAAACCCTCACACTTTGATGTCCACATATTCATTTAATTACAGTGGCTATAGCATTTCTGTCCTAAATAAATGGCCAAATATTAATCAATATTATGCTTGATCAATATTATACAAGGATTAGATCTCGCAGTAATGTGTAAAAATAATATTCAGGCCCCCTGCGCCCCCTGCAGCCCTTTGTTGTAATGCGTAATGTACATTAGCTCTATCGGTTCTAAAACATTATGTATTTTAACAGTTATGTTCAATAAAACCATATGATTTCTTGATTTTGATACTTTATTTGAACTAATTATTAATGCAGAATTGCTATTTGTGACGAGTGGGACAGGGCCGAGAGCTGTGGGAACTGAGCGAGGCAGATAGAGTAAATGATAATGAATGACACCTGCGCCACTCACCGGTCTCGAGTCCAGCGGAGGAGCTTCGGAAGGATAAAAGGAGGAGTGACGACAGTGAAAGACGAGAGAGGATCAGGCCTGGAGTTTTATTTTGTTTGCAGCAGTCTTCCGTAAGGGGCTGCCGTTTTTCTGTTGTGTTTATTATGTTATTAAAGATTTTAATGTTCACCGGTTCCCGCCTCCTTCTTCCCGATCTACAAACTGTGTTACATTGGTGCCGAAACCCGGGGGGAAGGAGGGACATGCTGTCAAAGATTCCTCGCTGCTGAGGGGGATCGCGGTGCTGAGGAGATCAGTCAGCAGGAAGTAGCAGAGACCGCCAGTGGCTGCCCGGGGCGGTGGTGCTGGAGCAATAGAAGAACAGGTGGGACGGAAGGCTCGCTGCCGTGCTCCTGGGTCGAGGAGGGGTGGCTGCCGTCCGAGAAGGAGCGGAGGAGTCGGCGCCGAAGCCTGCTGCTGTCCACCATGTCTGGGGAGGAGCAGGGAACGGGGGACTCGCTGCCGGCTGCCCTCGACCGGAGGAGCCATCGCCGTCAGCCACGAGGCGGAGGAGCGTCGGGCCGTCCACCAAAGATGTCCAGTACCATTGCATGTCCAGTACCATTGCATGAGTGAGAGCCTCTCAGCTGGTTGAGGACCAAGTGACAGTGTGTCCGGGAACCGGACCGAGATCTTTTTTTTTTTTCTCCTCTGTCTCGTCTCTGTCACTCCTCATCCGTCCATCTCCTTTTCTCTCGCCTCGTATGTCCTTACCCCAAGGTACGCCAGTGAAAGACAAGAGAAGACCAGGCCTGGAGTTTTATTTTGTGTGCGGCAGTCGTCAGTGAGGGGCTGCTGCTTTTCCTTGTGTTTCTTATGTTATTAAAGTTTTGAATGTTCACCGGTTCCCGCCTCCTTCTTCCCGATCTACAAACTGTTACACTATTATATACTGTATGCATTTTGAGTAATTTTAAAAGCTATTGTTCACTTACATCTATTTTTATTACAACAAAAACTTATAATTATAGAGCACTATGAAATGTGTTTTATTCCAAATTCATTTTTTTCAATTTTCATTTGTCTGCACTTTGTTTTAATGGTTAAATAAAATTGTATTAAATCAAAAAGCCTGTCTAATTAACTAAGTTCTGTTTTCCATTATTTTCTGGTTTCCATTTTAATGGTTCCATTACATTTTAATAATCAAAAGCATCTCCAATTAATTGATTTTATATTTAAGAAAAAAATTATTATTTTTTTTTTCAGAAATATTGCACATTTAAATTTTTCACCTAAATAAATTCTGGTAAATAAGATTTTTGCTAAATACTCCTTTAAAAGGTGTTTTTTGATTGTAATATTATTATTAGACTACAAAGAACATGTGGATATGTTGTCATTCATAAAGTATAATACTGAACTTTGATTTCAGTGATTTGGACTATGAGTTAGACACTTGCTTCTTTACTTTTTCTTTAAAAAAAATATTTCATAGAAATGTGGATTAATAAAATATGTGGTTTAATAAAATATTCTTAAGTAAAATTATAGATTTTTTGTGGGAAATTAATTGTTTAGATTAATCTAAATAAAAATAGTCGTTAGTGGCAGCCCTACAGTGATACAAATTACCTAAATGTATATTTATGCATTTAGCAGATGCTTTTATCCAAAGCGACTTACAGTGCATTCAGGCTACACATTTTTTTTTGTCAGTATGTGTGTTCCCTGGGAATTGAACCTACAACCTTTAGCGCTGCTAACGCAATGCTCTACCACTGAGCCACAGGAACACTAAATAAACAGTATTTTACTGTGCTTATGAAAACTGTATTGCAATTACTTATTAAAGTTACAGAAGTTGAGTGATTATCGTGTTTTTCTTTTGTTGTTTGATTAACATTATTAGCCTAATATAAGAAATGCATACTGACACATATCCAATATTTCCTTAAAGGTTTATGTTTAAGACATAACGAATGCATTTATTTGGATACACGTCAAGACAGCCATTGTGAAATAATATTTTGTGTATTTGCTTATTTGCTCAAGAGGACGGGAAAGTGAATGACAGTCTCATGCAACTGCGTTTCAATGGCACGATTTTCTGTTTCTATTTGGTCGGTGTGCTTTTTATACGCAAAAACTGACTTTGGCATGCATAAGAGACACAATGATTAGGTATAGGGGTGTGGGAAAGGTGCGTATCATAAGCACATCAAATAGAAACAGAAATTTGTGCCATTGAAATGCAATTTCATGAGACCAGGCTTGGGTGGGTGCTGTCTGTGCAGTGCCTCTCAGTGCGTGCGCGCTTCATTCAAATGTGTGAGTGCACATTAACGATCTATCACAGTGCATGATTACCACATTGAGATCGATAAATGAGCGAGAAAGATAAACTTTCTAGAGGATGCAGCACTGGTGTGATCATTTAGATTGCTGATTATAGTTTTAGGGGGGCTGAGATGATAAATAGGGGGGCTGAAGCCCACCTAAAAATGGTCTAAATTGTCAGTCTCATATATATGTATTCTTCTCGTAGCGAATGCATATATACCGCCTTTTAATTAACAGAGTAGAATAATTATGGCTGATAGTAAGACATGCAAACGTAAATGAAAACCAAACTGGATGCAAGAACAGCTGTAACTTCTTGCCCAACTAGTTAATGAAATATAATCAAAGTTAAATTTGGAGTAGGGAATCTAGGGATAACCTCCAAACCCTAAAGACGATACCTTTTAAAAAGTTCATTATCATCAAATATTTCTAATATTTTTTATATTCCGAGGCAGATTGCCGACAACAGCAATTTTAGGATAGATGTGAGTTGGTCTTAGTGACTTAGGAGTTCTCTTCACTACTCCTAACGTTTCACAGATTTAGGAGCTAGTTTTAGTGCTAAAACGCTTTGTGAAATACTCTTAGAGCAAAAATGTAGGAGTCCTAAATTTAGTACTGACACGCCAATATTTTTTAGAGGTTCTCCTAAATTGGCAAGTTAAGAGCTACTTTTGCCGTAAGATGTTTTGTGAATACGTGCCCTGGTCTCTACCTTACCCTGCCCATGACGTCTCGCCCATTTTAGTCTGATTACACACATTATTCAGAGCATAGTCATGCTGAAGGGGTTCCCAAAGCGTTCAACGTCTCATTCCCTCGAGGAACTAGGTTACACGTAACCTAAGACGATCTCCCATGTTTCTCACACGTGTCTCTCACATTGTCATTTTGGATTCCATTCTTTCAGAACTTTCTCATGTTTCAGCTGTCTATTTTTAGTTCTCCTAAGAAATTTTTAGAAAAATATCTGAGACGTGCTGAGATTAAAATGAGAATCACAACTAAGGGTGCTTTCATACCTGCCTCATTTAGTTCGGTTGAATCGCACTAGAGTTTGCTTTCCCTCTTGGTGCGGTTCGTTTGGGCAACTGAGAATGCAGCAATCGCACTCGGGTGCGCACAAAAAGCGGACCAAACAAGCGTACCGAGACCTCCTTGAAGAGGTGGTCTCAGTACGCTTTCAAACCAACCCTGGAGAGGTTCGTTTGTGGTGAGAATGCGATCCGACCTCAAACAGACCCAACTGCAAAAAGAACTGCGCTTTTTGGGACTAAACCAGCTGCCGTAGTCAGCTGTGCTGTGCATTATGGGATGAGGAAGTGTTTGTTTACAGTTTGCAGTTTAGCATGGCAGGTCGTGGACAAACTTGGGGTTGTGAGGAGGTGCGGAGCCTCATAGAAATTTGGTGACTTGCGATGCTCCTTCGCTGTTTGCAGTGCTTTAATACATTATTTTCCAGCCGCATCTGCGCTTCATTCTCAAAAGTTATATATTGCCTGAAGTGGTATATACAACTATGTAGTAAAGGATGACCAGGGATAGAATCAACCCGCGCAGTTGTCTCTCCATAATAGCAGTGTGCTGTCTGCTGCATTTTACTCCTGTCTTTGTTTACTTCCGGGAGCACCATTGGAATTTTCCCGCACGCTCTTTCTAACCAATCGAAAAGCAGTTTAGGGAATGTGTTCAAAAACACATCTAGCCAACAAGTGAAGCGGATGTTTTCACATGACTGTATATTGGTTCGTTTCAGCTGGTTTGGACCATAGCAAACGATGTGCTGTGAAAAGGAACCAAAACTGCAAAAAATAGCTACAATGTATAATCTTTTGCCTTTGGTTCGGACCAAAGCAAGTGAACTATCGGACTTCCCTGGTGTGAATACACCCTAAGTCTCCAGAGGTTAGAAAGAGCAACCACCGAGCAATTTCAATATTCATATAATGTAGTCTTGATAGAGATTGCAGCAAGACAATAGAGACATTCTGTTTCTTCCACCACATTCTCAGTTTTTTTTTCATTTGTGTCTACTTCTAAGTAATTTTAGGAGAAACATCTGAAATGCAGCAGCAATTTAAACTCCAGGACAAACTTCATTATGTTGTGCCCTAAAGGACGTTTACTTAAGTTTTCTCCAATGAAATTTAAGATGTTTTAATATATTTTTTTTTTAAGTTTTAAGTTTTTAATAGATTTTATTGTTTAGATCTATAAGAAGTTGAAAACAACCTGGAGTGAAACATTGAGGTATGAGCATATGAAACATCTTACTTATGTTACTAACTTTTTAATTGTTGTCATATTTAGAGTTTATTTTGCAGTGCAATATTTTATTGGTATAAAGATCCTGTAAGTATTATAAGCATATCTTTTTAAATTACAACTTTAACATACAACAGCCTGTAACTCTGCATTTATTATTGTCTTCTGTTTAAGATCTGTATTAACATTTCTCTGATGGTTGACAATAAAGAGACTGCTGCAAGAACAACAGACACACAAGCTTGATGCTTTGACCTATGTTGCTGTAAAATGACATTGTGACAACACTGCTTCAGAATAAAACTTGACTTTCAAACACTATTACACTGAGTTCGGTTTTACATTTAATTATTTCATTTTTATTTACATATGAGTTTTACTAACTTAAAAGAGGGGTTGAAGTCAAATTAAAATATTCTACTTAATAAAGACACCATGAGATTAAATGTGATTATTTTATTCTATTGAGTCACAGTATTTAACATTTGTTTATTTGTATTTATTTGTTTAAGTTAATCTGCAATAATGGAATACAAAAGCTTAAATAATGTACAGCTGTGTTTGTATTTTACAACAATTCGATTTTAAAAATGTTTCACCAATTCTACACAAATCAGCCTCACATGATTTACTGATATGGGATATCAATAGATTGTGAAACAGCAGAAGTTCTTAGCCAATTATTTTCTTCAGTCCACAACTTTGCCCTATCCACCTTCAAAAACATCAATTCCAGTATTTTTGTATTTGATCTTCCCATACAAAGAGCACTTCATGTTTGCACTGAGTATTTGCTTAGCAGTAGTTCAGTTTGCTGAATATGTAAAATGTGTTACGACACTAGTTCCAACTGACCTAAGCTCACATTCATCAATGTTTGGACTAGATCACATACAGGAGAAAAGCATTACAACTACCTCATGTGTTGTTTTTGTAAATCAAGTAAATTTTTTTGTGAACTCAGACCTTTAATTTTTTTAATCGTACAAATAAATCTTAGGTTGACTGTAAGAAGTCATCAACGCAATAAATCATCTCCATAAATCATGTTTTTTTTTCCTACCGATCTAGTAACACTTTATAATACCTTTCATTAATAAATTGTTAACAAACATTACATAATGTTTAACAGATTAATACTTTCTTATTTTTATTTATTACTAATCATTACTGTGAATCTGACTTTTTGACACATTTGCATTTTTTGAGGTTTGAATACAGATGTCTGCTGCTTACACGTGTTTTATTTATTTCATGTTTTGCAGTAGGGTAGACTGGGTACAGTAGAGAAACGTTCCGCTTTTTTCATCACTACACAAAAACTAGATGATGAAATTAAGTGATTTTTTACATATTTATTTTGCTTGTGTACTAAAATATCATAAATTGATAATAGCCATAAGTAGTTCATATTTTCCACAATTAGCTCATAAACATGAGGTGCCTTTTTGTCTCAACTGTACCAATATGGCATTTTACTTTTTGCTGCTGTAACAATCAAGTAAAAGTTGATTAAATAAGAGTATGTATATTCTTGCTTAAGACATAAAAACAACAACAACACATAATAGCAACAAGAACAGAATATTAAGAAAAAAACTTTGCATTTACTGATGACATATTTATGATCAAATACGAGGTTACACATTATTTTAAAAGTCCACTTTAGACACTCCACTTACTATAAGTAACTTTGCAACATGTCATGTATTAGTAGGCAGTTATGTTAGGGTTAAAAGAATAAGATGACATACTTACAAAATTACCTATAGTCAGTAGAATGTCTTGAAGGTTATTTAAAGTAAGTAGAATGTCTGAAGTGTTCAGTATTACTCAGTATAAAATGTTACAAAATATGCCCAAACATTTACAAGCACATTATCTCATATTTGTAGCGGTTTTAATATTTATTAACTAATAATTTGTTAAATATTACATAATCTATGTTACTGATTTAAACAGATTGAAAGTTATTATAAAGTGTTACACTGTTCCTTTTTTCCTGTTTGCTATTCCCCCAGTTCACTTTTCACAAAAAAATGTTGATAATTACTGATAATTTACTTTGTAACAAATTCCAAAATAAATAAATGAATGTAACGAAATGTAACAAATTCCAAAATAAATTTTCTCTAGTTTTCTCTAGAATTGTCACTAGCTCTGACTTTTACATCTCAATATATATGACTTTATGATCCATCATTTATTATTATTATTATTTAGACAAATCAAACATATTTTTTACATACAATACAAATACCTCTATGTGATCCCAAATAAACATCATGCAGAACACAAAAGTCCTGCCCAGAACTATCAAATATTAACTAAGTTAAATACTTTGTTTGGCAAGTTTCTTCACATCCCAGTGTGAGCAAACTAACAGAATAGGGAAAATGGAATCAAGTCTTGCTTTTTTATGTCTTTGGATATGCTTCATTATTTATGCTTCCACGTCAAATGGTAAGGCATTTCTTTTTTTAAAGAATTAGTAAATTAGTACATACAAATTACAGCAATGCTGTCCTTTTCTAATGGTCTAACAGGTTGCTCTGAGATCCCAGTGGTAGAGAATGCAGAAGTTGCTGAAAGCTCAAAAAAAAAACAATACTCTGATGGTGATACACTTGACTACAGCTGCGTACTTGGCTATGTCTCTCAGAGAAAAATAATCTTCAAGTGTAGCAATAAAGAATGGACTAAATTGCGTCCTGATAAATGTTCACGTGGGTATACAACACACACACACGCACAAACAATTTATAAATCTCTAGACTGCTGTAAAATGTTTTTTTACGTCTAATTGGATGCTTCTGAAGTAACCTGAGTAACTTGTTATCAAGTAATAATTTCCCTGGCCTTCAAAGGCTGAATTCTCAGAATTATATATTTTATCTTTTGCTTCTGATTCATCATAAGTCAAACGCTGTGAGTCACCCGAAGATATTCCAAATGGTCGTTACACTATACAAAGAGGGAAAAACTTTGCTTTTGGAACAACCATCAAGTATATCTGCAACGATGGGTAAGTATGTATGTTCATATTTAGAAATGTATTTGAAAAATAAATCTTATGAGATGTATTTTTCAAGCTACCAGATTATGAGTCGATTTGACACCAGAACATGTCGGGATGGTGGATGGGACAATCAATTACCCACATGTGAAGGTACTGACTCTTAAAACTCTTATAAATAAACATTTCAAAAGGGGGTTTTCACAGCGATACTATAGAATAATAATTTTGTGTTCCCCAAAAGAACCATTCGGTTCTTAAAATAACTTTTTTTTTCTTAATATGAAGAATATTTTAATAATCGTAAGAATACCATAAAGAACCTTATGTGTAATGGAAAGGCTCTTCATGGAACCAAAGATTCCAATAAAGAACCTTTATTTATCATTTAAAAAGCCTTATATTTTCGACAAAATGCAGGTGACATCAAATATTTCTTTACATTGTGAATATCCTGGGAAACCTGAAATAACCATATTGGTCATCTGAGCTGCTGAAACATTTCACTGAATGAAAAGAGCTGTATACGGACCAGTAGACTCCTGTACACAACAGATTTTCGGACAAATCTGGGAGTATTACAGACCAGAAACAGAAATACCATGGGATATACTGTATACTGCCAGATATGTACCAATTCGGATGTATGTTACTGAGGTATTCTTCCGTGCAACAGCCATTTGTTGCCATGGAATATACTGTATACTGCCAGATATGTACCAATTCGGATGTATGTTTCTGAGGTATTCTTCCATGCAACAGCCATTTGTTGCCATGGTAAGTAATCCCCTAAATTAATGTTCACACATTGTGGCACTGTGCCTTCCCCTTTTGGTCATTCATGTTAAGCTGGATTGGTTGATTTGAAACTAAACCCATCCCTAAACAGACCGTTATTGGGCCACTGAGCACACAGACTTCTCTCAAAGTCATTTCATTGGTAAACTTGTTCCCTTTTAGTTAGTCACGTTCAATGTAACGTCAAGTGACTGACGTAAAGTGCTGTCCAGTGCTGCTGCTTCTCTCACAGCGTGCTGCAGCCTATCCAACTGCAGTCGCGCCGCGACCTCCCCTGGACGTTTCAGCACTTTCTCTGAACGTTTTTTTTTCTAAAAGAGCAATATTTAAAAGAGCTCCACGAGCGACGGGGATCTTTTTAAAGATGGCTTCCTACTCGTGGGTTTCTGGATGTGGTTGCTTCCTAGTTACGTCTGATGTCACGATTGCTGTGTCTCATGCTTGGGCTATCAGCACCCTGAGGCAATGCTCGTAGATGAGTCATGTTCTCATTGCGGGAACATGACCATTACGATGTTGCGGTCCAAATACTTCCTCGTCAAACGAGTGGGTATCCCCCTTGCCATGCCCCGTTCTACTTCTTCCGTCTCTCAGTAGCAGAGGGCTACTTCGGCTCATGGTCAGGGTGATCTGAGGATCACGGTGAGAGCTTCCCCATCGAGTGCGTCTCCGCGGACCTCTCTTTCCTCCAGCACTTCGCACCCTCTGGTGTTTCTGGATGAGCTCGCTGGATCCTCGGACAGGGCGGGCCCAGCATCTAGTTCTAGTGCCAGCAGACGGCAGGATGTTGATCGCTGCATCGGAGGGCGAGCTAGGCTCTGGAGATGATGATTGACTGCTATGCTTTCCCGGACCGCTGAGAGTGTTGGGCTGCACTGGAGGCCTCCTCCTTCTCCCGAACGCTTGAGGTTGGATGATTGATTACTAGGGGCGCAGGCCGATTGCCATCAGCCACCTCCAGTTCCATTCTTTCCGGAAGTGCATGAAGAAGTTACTAGATCGTAGAGGGCTCATTAATCTGCACGAAACTAGAGCTAGTGCTTCTTCCATGCTCACTGCCCTCGCTGGCGGGGTGGCTTAGGGGTATGTGGAGATCCACAAGTTGAGCGCGCTGTTGCAGTGCAGTTTTGCCCGCAGAGCACTGCCGCCTGGCGGGGTAATCCACGTCTCCCATCCAGGGCTTGTGGGTTCTCGTCCGTTTTAACGTCCGAGACTTACAGAGCTGCTGGACAGGCCACCTCTGCCCTGCACACAAAAGCCCTTCTGCTAGTCTATCAGGCCAAGGCTTTGAAGCAGCTGCACGAGGGTAGTTCTGACCCAGGTTTGATGCAGGAGCTGCGCACAGCAACAGACCTTGCTCTACGGGCGATCAGATGTCCACCTTGGTGGTCCAGGAGCGCCACATATGGCTGAACCTGGCAGATATGAGGGAGTCCGACAAGCACCACTTCCTAGACTCCCCGCCGCCGGCTGCAGCCCCTCCGCCTGCTCATCGCCGAGTGTGCCCTCCTGTTGTCTCCATCTCCATTCCAGCACAGCCCCAGCAGCAGCCTTCACAACGGCCACAGCGTAGATATGGCAACAGGAAAATGGTGCAGGTCATCTCCGCCCCTGCCAGGCCCGTGAAGCGCCGGGGCAAGCGACATCTCTAGGATCGGTGAACCTGAGACTTTGGATTCCGCTCTTGAGAGATGGTGAGTTCGCTCCTTCCCCTGGTGGAGGGCCGGGTGGAAAATATTTTGTTCCCTATTTGTGTTGTTCCACCACTGGCTCTCCGGCCAGCGGTACCCAAACTTTTGAAAGAGCAGTTTTCTATGCCTCCGGTTCGCAAGAGGGCGAGCACAGCAGTGCACGGGACACAGTCTTGACACACCCGTCCCCCTCTCCTTTCGCCAGCAGGCAGCAGGATCAGGTTCCAGGACGCGAAACCTCATCACGCGGCCCCTGCCCAGCCGTGGAGCCAGGTAAGTGTCACATCGCACACTCAGACCCCACTCTGGGACGCACTGACTTCCGGGTCGAGTCCCTATGTTCTACTTTGCTGCCCCACTGTTCGGTTTCTGGGGGCCTGGTTAGAGTTTCCCAGACGTCTCGCTGGCTCACAAGAACCATCAGACTTGGCTATGGGATTCAGTTTGCCCGGCGTCCTCCCAAGTTCAGGGGCATTCGGGTCACTACTGTGCGAAACCAGGAGACCCCCGTCTTGTGGGTGGAGATCGAGGTCCTCCTGCAAAGGATGCGATAGAGCCAGTCCATCCAGCTGATAAGGAGTTTGGGTTTTACAGCCCCTACTTCATTGTACCAAGAAAGGCGGTGGGTTACGACAAATCTTGAACCTGCGAGTTCTGAGATGGACCCTTTACAAGCTGCCATTCAAGATGTTGATGCAGAAATGCATTTTTCAATGCATCCGTCCCTATGATTGGTTTGCAGCGATCGACCTGAAGGACACCTCCCTCAACACATGCCGCTTTTTCCGCTCATTTTATAATCTCCATGTAGAGCCTGTGTCCTCCTTTGTACTTCCCTCAGGTGGCCAGTAACACTGAAACCTGCTCGGTCTCAATCATGCTTGCTGCACCATTCCCCTCTATGGACCAGATATGTGCACTTTTATTGCTTATCAGTTCAGTTCTCTTTGACAAACACTTTTGAAGTTCTTCCCTCACCCTCGGCAGTCAGGCGTAGCGGAGCACCAGACGCCAGGTCCAACACTTGTGTGTTTGCCCAAGGTCAGCCCTTGTGCTGGGCTAGGTGCCCGTGTGTAGTGACTCCCCTTCGGGTGATCCCACATGTGTATTCTTCCATGGTACGTCTCCCCTCACGGAGAGCCCGTCTCTGCTGTGTATTGATCTCACCCCAGGCTGGCTGAGTATACCTCAGAGACTTCCATATGTAGTACTGCCCTTGGCTAGTCCATATGTGTAATCTCCACATGATACCTCCTTTACACAGGATGTGGCTTCCGTAGCGTTTCCCCTCTTGGAGTACGCTTTCCCAATGTCATACCTATTGTATGACACTGGTGGGTGGGTGTCTTTGTGTGTGTGTTTGTGGTTGTAGGAAGCAATCATTTATTAAGAGTTATATATTATGGAGACCAGTGCTATTTTACACACGTTTTACATAAAATATTTATCAGGGGAGATATATTTATCTCATCTTTATCTAATATTATTGTCTGTCTATATGTAGTTTATAATTATTATATTAATTAATTATTATATATATATATATGTGTGTGTGTGTGTGTGTATGTATATATGTATACACTCTTTGCTAGTTTTGACAAAACACAACTATTGAACAGTTCTACTGTTGCTCAGGAAAAGATACACACCATACCACATAAAACACTGACTTTTTGGAGGGTATTAATCACTATTGGTAGAGATACTGCAAGAGAAACCACTTCTCCTGATACACCAGTAAAGGACCAGATCATAATTTCTGTGAAATAATATGGAAAGAATGAAACTGGAGAGAGAATGCTTTCAAATTATAAAACATACATAGAGAGGTTCTCTAAGGACTCTGTCAAAAATAATATGGCTTGCTATATTTTAGTTAAATGACATTAAGACTAATTGGAGGCTGTTTTGTGAAACGTCCTGTCCACCTGGGAACACAGAAAGCACATTTACTGCTGGTCATTAACATATGAAAGTTCTAACAGTCACCAGTCCTCACAACCAGCAGTGTTTCAGCTGTATGTCCATGACACTTGACAGATTCCTGTAATGTCCGTGTACACTTGAGTAAATGGGTATTTCTGGAAATGTACTGTTCTGTGTAACATGGCTCATATAGTTTCCCCATACATCCGGCAAACCTGAAATTACACTGCAGTTTACCATGGCCAGATATGACCAGATTTTACTCTTTTCATGGAGTGTTTTTCTCTTTAGAGGTATCATGTGAACAAGAAACCGCAGAGAGAAGCATCAGAGTGGAGGGACTCCCTAACAACCCTGAGGACTTGATGCGTTATGGACACAGGTTGACATTTTCATGTGTTGATCAGAGACTGATTTTACAAGGACAGAAGGAAATCATTTGCCAGTCAAATGGAGAATGGAGCAGCCCATTTCCTAAATGTGATGGTAAGTTCACAGATTGTAAACAACTCTCTACATTGCAAGTAAACCACTCTCATGTAAGACAAAAATTCACGCTAGATGACAACAAGTCTATCTTTAGCCACAGACTAATAAAACATTAGATTTTGCTCGCAGTGACTGAGTTAGAGGCTAAGAATAAGTTTAGCAACTTGAAACGCTCTAAGCATTTTAGAGACTGGTTCCGGTTCCTTAGGTAGTGGGAAGGAATTGATGAAAAAAAAAATTCACTCATCACTACTAATTTTAAGAAAAACATCAGATGTACTTAAAGGCTTTTTAACGACAGTCCCAGAGGATCCAAGGATCTGGTCAGCCAAACCCAGAACCTCGCTTTCATTCGCGGTGTATCCCTGGTTGAGGCGCAGCATGGAGGACCATCCGCTGATGTCAGTGCGAAGGGCAGCACCCCCTGGGGTGGCCGACGAGGATGCAGCATCCCGCTCTCGTAGACGGAGGAGGAACAGGACGAAGGCTTCCTCCACCCTTTACAGCCTGGACACTGTTCCAGAGCCCGCTCCAGTCGGGAGTCCACAGAGTCCTTTGATCACGTGGACTGGGACATGTTCCGGGCAGCGTCTGATGTGGGTATTCAGATACGGGTCACGTGTTTTATCAGGAAGTGTATAGAAGACGTAGTTCCGACAAAAACAATCCGTATCTACCCAACCAAAAACCGTGGATTAACAGCGATCTTCGATCAGCCTTGTCAGCGCGGACATCTGCCTTTAAATCGGAAACACTGACGATCGGAAACAAGCCAGTTACGATCTCAGGAGATCCATCAAAGCCGCCAACGACAATACAAAAACAAAGTTGAAGAACAATTCAACAACAACAACCCAAGAAGCATGTGGCAGGGCATTAACAACATCACATGCTTTAAAGGGAATAAACCAGCTACTGTGAACATTGCCGCCTCTCTACCGGACGAGCTCAACACTTTTTATGCTCGTTTCGAGGCTGATAACACCACCCACACAGAGAGCGTCACACGACTGCTGCAGAAGAGGTCAGTCCACTCTCGCTTTCTGTCGCGGATGTAACCCGATCCTTCAAACGGGTGAACATCCGTAAAGCCGTGGGGCCGGATGGCATACCAGGCCATGTGCTCAAAGCATGCGCTTTCCAGCTAGCGGGGTTTTTACAGACATTTTCAATCTGTCCCTCTCTCTGTCTGGTTCCCTCATGCTTCAAAAAATCAACCATTGTGCCCATACCAAAGAAAAATAAAATCACATGCTTGAACGACTGGAGGCCCGTTGTTCTGACCCCATCTTCAGCAAGTGTTTTGAGAAGCTCGTCAGAGACACATCTGCTCTGTGCTGCCTGCTTCACTGGACCCACTACAATTTGCATACCGCAGTAACCGTTCCACAGACGATGCTATTGCCTTCACCCTGCACACTGCTCTCTCCCACCTGGAGAATAAGAACACCTATGTGAGGATGCTGTTCGTGGATTATAGTTCGGCATTTAACACCATAGTGCTGCCACACTGGTTGCGAAGCTCCAGACTCTGGGACTGAACAGATCTCTGTGCAGCTGGATCCTGGACCTCCTGACAGGCAGAAGTCAGGTGGTCAGAATGGGCAACAACACCTCATCTCCCCTGACCCTCAACACTGGTGCACCGCAGGGCTGCGTCCTCAGCCCAATCCTGTACTCCCTGTACCCACATGACTGTACAGCTACACACAGCTCCAATGTCATCGTCAAATTTGCAGATGACACAACGGTGATAGCCTGATCACCGACAACGATGAGATGCCTACAGAGAGGAGGTGAGTACCCTGACTAAATGGTGTCAGGAGAACCACCTCTCACTCAACATCGACAAGACCAGGAGCTGGTGGTGGATTACAGGAGACAGAGCAGAGAACATACACCATCACTATCGACAAGACACCTGTGGAGCGGGGTAAACAGCTTTAAGTTCCTCGGCGTTCACATCACCGAGGATCTCACATGGTCTGCTCACATAGATGCAGTGCTGAAGAAGGCACATCAGCGTCTCTTCTTCCTGAGATGGCTGAGGAAGTTTGGAACGAGCCCCAGAATCCTCAGATCCTTCTACACCTGCACTGTGGAGAGCATCCTGACTGGCTGCATCACCGCCTGGTTTGGAAACATCACCGCTGGCAACCGCAGGGCTCTGCAAAGTGTCGTGCAAACTGCCCGCCACATTGTTGGAGGTGAGCTTCCCTCCCTCCAGGACATCTACACCAGGCGGTGTACAAGGAAAGCCCGGAGGATTATCAAAGACTCCAGCCACCGGCACAGCTCCAGCACAGACCGCTCTCTCTGCTGCCCTCAGGGAGACGTCTCCGCAGCATCCAATCCCGCACTAGCCGACTGAGGTACAGCTTTTTCCCTCAGGCTATCAGGCTAATGAACAGTCAGAAATAACTCACCCTACATCACACTCCCACTCACACAACATGCCATGCACTGCACTTTAACACAGTTCTACTGGACTACACGCACACACTGCACTAACACATCTGCTATCACTGGACACCATACAATGCACATCCACGACATTGCATATGCATAATCTGTTGCACCTTTGCACAACTATCTGTTGCACAACCATCTGCTGTAAATTTATAATCTGTTGCACCTTCACATAATACTATGTATAGATGTGTAAATAATGTAGATGTGTACATACAGTGTATAATGTGGATCGATAACTAAGTATGTCTTTATAGTACACTGTGTGTACTGAGTATATGTATGTGTATTTTGCACATTGTCTTCTGTACAGTCTGTAAATATGTACTGTCCATATGTAAATTGTTGTTGTTGTTTTTTGCACTGTCTGGAGCACGCTCGTAAGAAATTCACTCACCAAGGCACTTGTGCTGTGGTGATGTGACAATAAAAGTGATTTGATTTGATTTGAGTCCGCTCCAGAGCCCGCTCCGATCCGTGAGCCCACAGAGTCCGCTCCAGAGCTCGCTCCGATCCGTGAGCCCACAGAGTCCGCTCCAGAGCCCGCTCTGTTTCCTTGAGTCCAAATAGGCCGCTCCAGAGCCCACTCCGTTCCGTGATCCCACTGAGTCCGCTCCAGAGCCCGCTCCGTTTCGTGATCCCACAGAGTCCACTCCAGAGCCCGCTCCGTTTTGTGAGCCCACGCAGTCCGCTCCAGAGCCCGCTCAGTTCCGTGAGCCCACAGAGTCCACTCCAGAGCCCGCTCTGTTCTGTGATCCCACAGAGTCCGCTCCAGAGCCCGCTCTGTTCCGTGATCCCACGGAGTCCGCTCCAGAGCCCGCTCTGTTCCGTGATCCCACAGAGTCCGCTCCAGAGCCCGCTCTGTTCCGTGATCCCACAGAGTCCGCTCCAGAGCCCGCTCCGTTTCGTGAGCCAACGCAGTCCGCTCCGTTCCGGGAGCCCACGCAGTCCGCTCCAGAGCCCGCTCCGTTCCGGGAGCCCTCAACAGAAAACAACATGTAAAAATACATCTGCTTTGAATGAAAGATTTCAAACAAATGCAGTAAATAACACATGAAATGAAGTGTCCCAGCAGACGTCAATCCTCACTGTAGATCCTGTGAGCATCCACATCAATAACATCTTCCTCATCTTACATTGAGCTCCACCATTTCTGACATCTGCGGTGCCCTTTCTGTGTTTGTCTCGTTTGACCTTGTCTCCAGCAACTGAAAAACAACAGTAATGTTTATAATAATCTTTACAGGCTAATAACCTATTTAGAAAATTACATCATGTCAATTTCTAAACTTACTGTTGTCTCTCTTTGGCTTTTTGCTACAACCGTGATTGAGTGTTTCAGCTCAAATTTCTTCCTCGTAGCCTCATCATATTTCCTTAAAGATACCTAAAAGACATAAATGTATTTAGTAAAGAAAAACATTTAATTGGATAGATGAAACAATATAAAATGGATAATAAAAACATTGCAGCAACCTTCTGAAGTTATGTTACCATTTATAATATCTGAAGATGAGCTGAGCCAGTCTTGTGTGTAGGACATTGTAGAAAAGAGGAAGCATTATTTAAGAAAATATACAGTATAAATATAGTTTTGACATTAAATATATTAGTTTTACACAATATAAATATTTAATCTTTCCTGGTTTATGCATGCTGTTGAAGTGGATTCTTCCCAGAACTGTGCAACCTTACAAATGTATCAGTCTGTAACTTTTGGTGTCAAGAAGTGTGACTTGAGATCAGGTCAAACACAAAAGTCTTAGCCGGGGGTGGGGGGGGTGTGTTTGTGGGGGGTGGGTGGGTGTGTTTGTGGTTGTGGTTGTGATTGTGGGAAGCGATCATTTATTAAGAGTTATATATTATGTAGAACAGTGCTATTTGACACACATTTTACATAAAATATTTATCATGGGAGATGTCTTTATCTTATCTTTATCTAATATTATTGTCTGTCTATATGTAGTTTATAATTATTATATTAATTAATTATTATATATATATATATATATGTGTGTGTGTGTGTGTGTATGTATATATGTATACACTCTTTGCTAGTTTTGACAAAACACGACTATTGAACAGTTCTACTGTTGCTCAGGAAAAGATACACACCATACCACACAAAACACTGACTTTTTGGAGGGTATTAATAATTAGTAGAGATACTGCTAGAGAAACCACTTCTCCTGATACACCAGTAAAGGACCAGATCATAATTTCTGTGAAATAATATGGAAAGAATAAAACTTGGGAGAGAGAATGCCTTCAAATTATAAAACATACATAGATAGGTTCTCTAAGGACTCTGTTAAAAATAATATGGCTAGCTATATTTGAGTTCAATGACATTGTAATTTGAGGCTGTTTTGTGAAACTTCCTTGGCTTACCCCCTCTGTCCACCTGGGAACACAGAAAGCACATTTACTGCTGGTTATTAACGTATGAAAGGTCTAACAGTCACCAGTCCTTACAACCAGCAGTGTTTCAGCTGTATGTCCATGAAACTTGACAGATTCCTGTAATGTCCGTGTACACTTGAGTAAATGGGTATTTCTGGAAATGTACTGTTCTGTGTAACATGGCTCATATAGTTTCCCCATACATCCGGCAAACCTGAAATTACACTGCAGTTTACCATGGCCAGATATGACCAGATTTTACTCTTTTCATGGAGTGTTTTTCTCTTTAGAGGTATCATGTGAACAAGAAACCACAGAGAGAAGCATCAGAGTGGAGGGACTCCCTAACAACCCTGAGGACTTGATGCGTTATGGACACAGGTTGACATTTTCATGTGTTGATCAGAGACTGATTTTACAAGGACAGAAAGAAATCATCTGCCAGTCAAATGGAGAATGGAGCAGCCCATTTCCTAAATGTGATGGTAAGTTCACAGATTGTAAACAACTCTCTACATTGCAAGTAAACCACTCTCATTTAAGACAAATTTCACGCTAGATGACAACAAGTCTATCTTTAGCCACAGACTAATAAAACATTAGATTTTGCTCGCCAGTGACTGAGTTAGAGGCTAAGAATAAGTTTAGCAACTTGAACGCTCTAAGCATTTTAGAGACTGGTTCCTTAGGTAGTGGGAAGGAATACTGAATGAAAAATAAAATGTCACTCATCACTACTAATTTTAAAGAAAAACATCAGACGTACTTAAATGCTTTTGCATCTGAACTCTTAATTTGCAAATACTATTGTACATATTGCTGAAATAATATTTTGAATAATGTTCAATATTATATAATTTTTATGACATATTTCTACAAAATATTGTTGTGTGATATTGTTCGTATTTTATAATATTATGCATACTGTTTTATAATATTTCATAATTTTTGTGGAATTTGTTTATTATATTGTATATAGTGTTTTCTAATAATATTTTGTATAATGCTACATAAAATACAGTGCAATAATCAATTATGTAGCTGTGTTCTGATTAAATAAAACCACCAAACTGAATTTTACATGAGGTTATGAGGGACAGGTGTATATTTCATCTTTAACTTGGCTTTCCTGGCCATACCGCTACTTGTCCAATACCATGTGACAAAAATGTGATTATTATGCTAAATCACACTGGAAGTTAGCAGTACAGTTACTCCCAAACACTGGAACACAGGTGCATCTCAGAAAATTTGAATTTGGTGAAAAAGTTATTTTTCCAAAAAGTCATATATTTTAGATTCATTACATGTACAGTAAAACACTTCAAAAGTTTTTGTTTCAATTTTGATGATTAGAGCTTACAGCTAATGAAAGTAAAAAATCTGTATCTCAAAATATTATAATATTTACATTTGAGTTTCAATGAATTACCATCCATACAGTATACAATCTGGGTATCTCTTGTTCTTTGAAACCACAATAATGGGGAACACTGCTGACTATGCAATGGTCCAGAAGACAATCATTGACACCCTCCACAAAGAGGGTAAGTCACAGACAGTGTTGGGAAGGTTACTTTGAAAATGTAATAGGTTACAGATTACAAGTTACCCTACTTAAAATGTAATAAGTAGTGTAACTGTTCAGTTACTTTATTAAAGTAATGTAACTGATTACATTTGATTACTTTTTGATTGCTTTCTGAAATAATCAGTGTTTTCAACTAGTAATAATTTTTAAACATGTAAACCAGGCAGGGTTAACCTTACAGTAAAAATTTAAATTAAAAATTAAAAAAACATTTCTGCTGTAAAGCATTGGGGGAGGGAGTTGTGATTTACCTTTCAGAGCCAGTCATGAATTGCAGTTCAAGTAAATTCTGTGTTGGATTCAAGAGAGAGACCGGAAGGTTGCCACTTGGTACAGGCTCACAAACAACAAACAAACAAACCACAGCAGAAACATAGATGCCGAGTATCGTAACATGTTGTAAACCTCACAGCGAACATGAGATCGGACAGAGACCTGGGCCCTGAGATTTCAATCAGACCAGGACACACAATTACTCATTCATGTGTTGGGAGGGGATCTACATTACAAAGACAGAGCAAAATCACCTGCCTGTCAAATGGAGAATGGAGAGCCCCATTCCTTCAATGCAAGCTCATAGGTTTTATTAGCAGCATTTGCAAGGATCACTATTGCTCATATAAAGTAGATGCTAAACTTTGGTAAGCAATTCATCAGCACCCAAGTCTCTTTTGATTTGGGCCAAGAAACAATCACCTAGCAATGACCCAGAACAAACTAGCAACAACATAGATACACACTGCCACCACGGTGACAAGTTGGCAGTGACAAAAGCAACTAAAATATTCTTCAGAAAGTCTAATTTGGATCTCTTATGCAATATATACACACACATGCTCAAGGTAACAGTGATACACAATGTAGCTGAAGGATAAACATCCAATATGTTGCACAATAAATAATATCATGTTTGTGTATCACATATATTTATAAAGTATGTCTGAATTAATATATTGTTTTTTTCATGAAAGTTCATTGACCATAAAATCAAAATGTGGGTCTAAGTTTGAAGTAAAGTTAGCTGTCATTAAACTGCTCTGCTTTATTCCAGTAAAACTCCAACAGTTCGCTTTTAATACTGATTTAATTTTATTTCTTCCTCTACAGAAATTGCCTGTGGGGGGGAACAACTCACCAATGTTGCCATTTTATTTGGACATCCAAGTAGTGATTCACCTTATAAACCCGGACATATTTTACTTTTTCGCTGCACTGATAGGAACCTGAAGCTTAATGGACATCGAGCAATTGAATGCCTGTCAAATGGAAAATGGGATTACCCATATCCGATATGTGGAGGTATGTACCAATAATATATATTTTTAAACATATTTACAAAATGTTGAGATGTTTATTATGCATAATGTAATATACAGTTTATACTATATATATATATATATATAATATTATTGATACAAAAAAGTAAAATCAAAAAGGTAATGACAACATTAACATATGTGCTATTTATTAAAACATCTATCATTTACATATCAAACATTCACAACATGAACCCTGTCCCAAACTGGTAATTATTTTTTTTATGATTTTGTTTGCTGTCTTCATATCTTAATGAGCTGATTGACAGCTGAGTAGCACCAGTCTCCACTATACAGCAAAAAAAAAAAATATGACAAACTGGTACCGTTGGGAATTAACCAGTAATTAGCCGGGTTTCCATCCTAAGTTGCAAATTTAACTTATGTGCAAAATTGGAATATTGCATAAAACATTTGCGAATAAGCACCGTTTCCATCCAACGAGTAAGAGAGAACAAAATCATCACTTACTGATAAACTGGCACTAAAGCCCAAAGTATACTTCACTTTTTACACGTACGGGAGGGACAGTGTACAGTGCGCATGACGCGTTTTGCGTCATCAGAACAGTATGCATGTACAAAGGTCGCACTGTCACGGTCCGGTGAGAGAAATCACCGTTAAACAGAGATCTGGGTCCAAGTGCAGGTAAGCAAGTTTTTTAATATAACAAAAAGGCCAACAGGCAAAAAACAAAACAATATTCAAAAACGGGACACCACAGACGGCAACGCAGTGCTGGTGTCCCGAGCGCAAAAACCTGAACGTACTCGGTCACAGGAAAACAGTAAGACATATACATAGACATACACACACATGTGCATAGACAAGTGCGAGCAATCTAGCCAGACAGAGGGACGGGAGTGAGGTGTATAAATAGTCCACGGTTATGGAGAACAGCTGGGGATGTGTGATGAGTGGCAGGTGTGCGGAGTGAAGTTAAATGAGCTTCGGGAGCTCTGTGAGCGGACACCGCCGCTTCGGGAGCCGTGTGAGGGAGCCTGTGATCGGACACCGCCTCTTCGGGAGCTCTGTGGGTGGACACCACCGCTTCGGGAGCTCTGTGGGCGGACACCGCCGCTTCGGGAAATCTGTGGGCGGACACCGCCGCTTCGGGAAATCTGTGGGCGGACACCACCGCTCGAGAGCTCTGTGAGCGGGCACCGCCGCTTCGGGAGCTCTGTGAGCGGGCACCGCCGCTTCGGGAGCTGTGTGAGCAGGCGCCGCCGCCTCAGAGGAATCGTGAGCGGGCTCCACAGCTGACTCCACCCTGAAGGCTGAGCCACTCAGATGCAGAGCCAAGTTGAGGTAGTCCTCCAGCAACTCCTTGGGGTTCCAGTATGGCATCCTGGATTTAAAAGGCTCGGCCAGGCCCCCCCAGAAGAAGACCAGGAGGCAGGTCTTCTCTGTCGCCGACTGACGAGCGACTTCCCAAAAGTGCCGGGTGTACTCCTCAATGCTCCCATCTCTCTGACGGATGTTAACGTGCAACCCCGCTGGACCCATATCTGCTGGCTAGATTCTGTCACGGTCCGGTGAGAGAAATCACCGTTAAACAGAGATCTGGGTCCAAGTGCAGGTAACCAATTTTTTTAATATAACAAAAAGGTCAACAGGCAAAAAACAAAACAGTATTCAAAAACGGGACACCATTGACGGCAACCCTGTGCTGGTGTCCTGAGCGCAAAAACCCGAACGTACTCGGTCACGGGAACACAGTAAGACAGTAAGACATATACATAGACATGCACACATGTGCATAGACAAGTGTGAGTAATCTAGCCAGACAGAGGGACGGGAGTGAGGTGTATAAATAGTCCACGGTGATGGAGAACAGCTGGGGATGTGTGATGAGTGGCAGGTGTGCGGAGTGAAGTTAAATGAGTCCAGGAGGAAGGGAGACGGCGACCTCTGGTGGTGAGAGGGAGGAACGCCGGGCCTGGACTCCTGACACGCACATGCCCATTGAAGTTTTTTTGCAGTAATCAGTTTTTCCCACATGGAGGCAACACTACTATGTTTACATGGACATCAATACTCTGATTTTAATAATCTGGCTAAAGTCATAATCGATGTAAACACAAATCGAATTAAGACATTTGGAGTATTCCTATTTTAGTTGCATTATTGAAGTGCATTACAGACATGAACACACCTTAATCAAATTATTATCGTCGTGTAGGACTTTTCGCCGCATTTTGCGACAGGATACACACACGGCAGTGGTCAACCGTTTGACGGCAAATAAAAGAGCTTCAACACCTCCGTCGTCTGTACCCTAACAGAACACATACGTAGGGCTGACGTCGACCAGATGTTCAAAACTCTATCAGTGCGATGTCGCTCAGGGAACATTTGCCAATCGGGAATACGTTGCCGTGACATCTTTTTTCTTGACATTTTCTTGACATCTTTTTCTTGACATTTTTTTCTTGACTACAACAAAATGTAACTAGGCCCCTCTTTAAATAAATAACAACTCAGGTTCGTTTAAATAAATCCCTAAGATTTATTAATGGCTTTACATAGTTTTATATTACACAGGACACTTTACACACACGAGTTTACCCGGCAAGAGTTGAGCATCAAACATACAAAAACCCATTAAATAAATTCATAACAAAAATAAACCTTGTGATTCACAGCATTCGTCAAAAGTAAAGGACATGCAAATATGGCTCAACTCTGCTCAAACACTAAGCATATAGCTTCTTTGTAAAATATACATAAACAATGGGCAAAACAAACAAAATAAAAATAAATTAAAAGAAACTAGTCTGCCCAAAGGGCCGTTCCCATTTATTTTGACCCAATTACCGATGCAAATACTTGGGCGGACTAGACAATAAACCCAAAATCACACATCCAAACCAAAAAATAAACTGAAAGTCAAATACAACAAGAGCAACAAATGGGCTCCGTAGAGCTATTTCAAAGATCCAAAAGATGGTGTATGCGAACCCCTCGCCTATGAAGTAATAGGCTTCATAGAGCTATCTCCAAGATCTCAGAAAATCCACATGCGAACCTCTCGCAAACAAACAGTAATTGTCAATCTATTTCCGCCGAACAGAAACAAATGCACCTACCATTCTCGTTCCTATCGCTGATCTTAATACATAGCTAACCACACCCCCTTAATTCACGACTTCATTCACTAGATGTGGCCTGCCACATTCTTTATTCATATTAGTGCTGTCGATCGACTTAAAAAAATAAATAATCAATTGCACATTTTTCTAAAATTAATCACGATTAATCGCGATGAATCTCACCTGACTTTAAAGTTTTTTAAATATACTTTTATATTGTAATATATTCACATTAAATCTTCAAATGTACAATGTACAAACAACATAAAGACAGAATACTTTTAATATTTCTTTCATGGCATCTTTTTTATGATTGAAGGCCAGCATCACTGATATCAATGTCTCTATAAAAAATAAAGTCCCCTTAATATTTAACCATTGACTGTGGCCATTCAGCATTACAGTATAATTGAGAGCTATCAATTTTAACATTTATTAGATGTAACTTCTAATTTAAGTGAACTCAAAACAATCTTCACATGAACCCATTATAATAAATTACATATTAGGCTACCTGTGCCCTTAAGCAGAAATACACAGAAAATAAATAGTAACCAAACACTAAATTCTAAATGAAATATAGATGAACCCCTTAAAGCTATAAAAGTTATTGATTTCCTCTTCTTATTTTTTATTTTGTTCTTGCATTAATAGACATCACAGCAGCTGGTTATTAGCTTATTTGTCTGCTATTGCATTAAAAGCTTCTGCTGAAAGTGACGCGGATCTGACATGCATCTTATTTTCTCACAACTCTCTTTACATTTTCTGACCCACTTCAGGTCTTAAAGTCTCCACTAATTAGCGGACGAATTGAATCAGGTGTGTTAGATGAGGGACACAGACACACAGTGCTTGGGTGCCTCAGGACAGTTTTTAAAACCATTTCAGAGACATGTTCTTAAATGTGACGCTATATAACATATTGCATCCATGCACAGAGTTTTAAGGCAGCTTTAATGTTACCTTTTTGGTAACATGCCTTAACTGATGGCACAACTAGGACATTGCATGCACGTAGTTTCTTTTGCTGTTTGATATAAAATCATACACAGGCTACAGCGCGCGCCGGCACCTTTGTGCCAGTGCTTAATATGTACATTTTGAGGTCCCGGAACAAAGCGGGGTGACGGATTCCGGCATGTGATTAGAGGAGGGAGAGGTAACGTAAGGTAAGGTAATGGCTATGGGTGTGGCCCCTGAGCACAATGCATTAATGTGTTCAGGTCTCTTGGCTGAGACTACCGAAAATATTATTAATTCTGGAGCTACCACCACAAGACGCTTATTTGCTTTCAAGTGGAGACTCTTTGCCTCGTAGTGTAGACAACGTGTCGTTGTCTACACAAGTCATTTTCCTGAAGGGGTGACCCACACTACTCTCAAAGTGTATGTAGCATCCATATCTGCGGGACATGCACTCTTTAGAAGGTGCTACAGTAGGTCGTCATTCTTTGGTCTCACGTTTTATGCATGGTTCGAGACGGCTTAGGCCGTTCCGTCTGAAACTAGTTCCTTCTTGGGATCTTTCGATCATTTTAGAAGGTCTGTCGGGTCATCCTTTTGAGCCATTGGAATCTGTCTCAGAAAAATGTTGACTCTCAAGACGGTTCTCTTGGTGGCTCTATCCTCCCTCAAGAGATTAGGGGATTTGCAGGCTCTATCCAGCAGCCCTTCATGTATGACTTTTCCCCAAGGTTGGTAAAAGTTTTATTGCGACCTAGGCCTGATTATGTTCATAAGGTCGCTTCAAATCCATTTTCGCTTTCAGCAAGTGGAATTTGAGGCTCTCTCCCATGCTGATGCGGGATCAGGTAGCATGGGTATCTGCCCAGTGAGGGCATTAAGAATCTATGTAGATTGCACCGCCCAGTGGCATGGATCTGATAAGCTGTTTGTGTGTTTTGGCGGCAAGAGCAAAGGCTCCACTGTCACTAAGCAGCGAATGTCACATTGGATAGTTGAGGCTATCTCTTTGGCCTATGAGGCATGTGGCTTGACTTCGCCTCTAGGATTACGTGCTCACTCTACAAGAGCAGTGGCTTATTCTCAGGCCTTGCTGACAGGGTCATCAATGGAAGACGTTTGTGCTGCGGCAGGATAATCCTCTTCTAGCACCTTCATCAAGTTCTACAGTCTAGATGTGAGGATGGGTCCTGGCTCCCGGATTTTATCCGCTTGAGCAGACACTTTCCTTGGTCTCCAGTAGGGCTGTCAAAAAAACTAAATTTGAATATTCGTCGAATTTAAAATAAAAATCCACATTCGAATGCAAAACGCTGCATTCAAATTTTAGGTGTCCTTCGGGCAGCTTGGCACATAAAATGCGATGACGAGGTGTCGTAGCATTTTAATGTTTTTTTTTTTGCCTGTCCAGTTGAACCCACTCGATGCGGTGCTGCACATAAAAAATATTGCAGAAAAAGAGAACATCAATGTGGACAAGATGTTTTTTTTACCTCAAAACTGAAACCAAGCCCTTCACATAGAACGCATATTTATTGCATTTTCTAAAGGGACATCTATCATCGCTGCACTCGCATCTCACACAAGAGACCAGAGCCATGTAAAATTAAAGTTCAACTTTAAAAAAACATGTAATTATTAGATTAAGAAATTAGCTTGCTAGCGAACATGCATATTAACAGCGTAAACATGAACCATCATAGGATTAAATGTTAATAAATTACGTGTATCAGCAATGATGAATCATTGTGTTTAAAGCGGCTCTGACAGAAAGACTGCGTATGCCCTGACAGAGATGCGCTGTTTTGAGCTATGTGCTCTTTTCCTAAATGCATAACTTACATTTCACAGGTATATTCTCCATCTGAAGATTTTAGAAAGCCATGGAAATATTTCCATTTTGCTGTCAGACGTGCATGAGCTTTTGCTTTGCGATTCTCCTCTAAACTTCACAGACTTGATTCTGAACACGCGCCGCCGCGCGCATGCATGCCAAACAGACAATATGGGTTCAATAACTCTGACTAAAATATACATTTAGCTGAAATGTTCGTAGTTGGACGTTTTAAACCTACAAGCAATTGTTTTTGTATGATAGCACTAAATGTAAAGTGACTGTAATGGGGTAATCAAAATAACATTTTTACTCAATTAGCCTAGTCTGTTCTTTTTTATTTTGTTCATTTTTTAGTTGAATTTTAACCTTTTAAATTCGAATATAACTCGAATTTGATAATATTTTAGTAAAGATTTCGAATTTAGTTTTTCAGCCAATTTGACAGCTCTAGTCTCGATCTATCTAAGATACGTCAAGCGTTATGGTATAGCGTTCCCATAGTGATGACGGCATTAAAGTGAACGAATGAAATGGAACATCTCGGTTATGTATGTAGCCCTAGTTCCCTGAATAGGGAACAAGATGCTGCGATGAGGGCCGTTCTGTACCTTGATATCGCTTCCTTTATCATTTTGGAAATCTGATGAAATAGCACTCGGCACGCTGATATAGCATACAGTAGCATATAGTATGCATGGGGGCAGTGCTAAGTGCTATTTGGCCAATGAAATTGGCGTGATGGTATAAGGGATTCAGACATTCGTCACACTGAATGTGTTCCCATAGCGATGAAGTCATCACAGCATCTCGTTCCCTATTCAGGGAACTAGGGTTACATATGTAACCAAGATGACTTCCATACAAAGAGTTTTTATATATACTGCAGGCACTGCAATGCAATCTCAATGGGTTCCGGGAGGGCTAGCACGAACGTGCTTTCGTCATCATACGTAACCTTAACTTGTGCAGCGATTACTAATACAAAGAAATATGAAGGTAGGACTAGTCTGTATGGGCTGAATAAACAAACCAGTATCTTATCAGTTAAGTTTTGATGGATGACGATTGTAATTGAGGTAAAGACGATTACAGTCAGTGACATACATGAATCGTATCTTATATTATTAGATGTGCGCGAATGCAGTGTGCAAATAAATGAACCGTATATGTGCGCTCTCTGATAGCTTTATAAGCACATTTCAGTATGATTGCATGTCTAGCAAGTGTTTTATAATGGACACTCGCTGAAGAAGCGTGTTCTTATAGAAGTTTTCTATGTACAGTGGTGTTTTGGCATCAACATTCACTCTGACAGAGAAACTGTTCACTGGTCAGTCATGTTGAGCTGCTGTAAGATCACTACACTCAACACATTCATGATGTTTTTAAATAGTTTTTGAATTTGTGTTTTGCTCTGTGTAATAATTCTGAATACATATCCGTGCATATTTATATAACTTTAAGGCGACTGTGATAGTGGTCTGTTGGTATCTGTGTGTGGTCCTGATTGGTACTGCAGCTTGACTTGTAGTTATTTATATATGTACAGGTGCATCTCAATAAATTAGAATGTCACGGAAAAGTTCATTTATTTCAGTAATTCAACTCAAATTGTGAAAATCTTGTATTAAATACATTTAGTGCACACAGACTGAAGTAGTTTAAGTCTTTGGTTCTTTTAATTGTGATTATTTTGGCTCACATTTAACAAAAACCCACCAATTCATCTCAACAAATTAGAATATGGTGACATGCCAATCAGCTAATCAACTCAAAACACATGCAAAGGTTTCCTGAGCCTTCAAAATGGTCTCTCAGTTTGGTTCACTAGGCTACACAATCATGGGGAAAACTGATGATCTGACAATTGTCCGAAGACAATCATTGACACCCTTCACAAGGAGGGTAAGCCACAAACATTCATTGCCAAAGAAGCTGGCTGTTCACAGAGTGCTGTATCCAAGCATGTTAACAGATAGTTGAGTGGACGGAAAAAGTGTGGAAGAAAAAGATGCACAACCAACCGAGAGAACCGCAGCCTTATGAGGATTGTCAAGCAAAATTGATTCAAGAATTTGAGTGAACTTCACAAGGAATGGACTGAGGCTGGGGTCAAGGCATCAAGAGCCACCACACACAGACGTGTCAAGGAATTTGGCTACAGTTGTCATCAGAGGCGTCTTACCTGGGCTAAGGAGAAGAAGAACTGGACTGTTGCCCAGTGGTCCAAAGTCCTCTTTTCAGATGAAGAGCAAGTTTTGTATTTCATTTGGAAACCAAGGTCCTAGATTCTTATAGAAGGATTAGAGAAGATCATAGCCCAAGTTGCTTGAAGTCCAGTGTTAAGTTTCCACAGTCTGTGATGATTTGGGGTGCAATGTCGTCTGCTGGTGTTGCTCCATTGTGTTTTTTGAAAACCAATGTCACTAGCACCCGTTTACCAACATTTTGGAGCATCTGCTTCCTTCTGCTGACCAGCTTTTTAAAGATGCTTTACATTTTCCAGCAGGATTTGGCACCTGCCCACACTGCCAATAGCACCACAAGTTGGTTCAGTATAGTGTACTTAGTATAGTGAATAAATAAATAATCTTAACTAAAGGACATTTAAAGCACGTATTTCTGTACATTTTTATAATAAGGTGCATTAAAAGTCAATAAATCCTTGATTAATAAGAATTAAAAACTTATCGCTGCGTATTTAATATTTTAAATACCAATAGAGTGAGCGAGTTTTTGGATATGGTAAGATTAAACTTATTTTAGTGAATAAAGTACCACATTTCAGCTCTAATATTGTTAGGGTGGTCACACAAAAACATTAATTTATCCTTGTTCTAGGATCCTCAATCCACATGCTTTCTAACAGCTTCATATGGCAATAAACATTTAATTTTAATGTGGCTTTAACCTAATTGGCTGGAAGACTTGCCAAGAGAGCATTGCAATTAGCCTAGTCTGGACAAAACAAGAGCTTGAACAAGGAGTTGTGTTGCATGTTCCAAAATAAAGGGCCCGATCTTCCTAATATTGTATAACGCAAATCTGCAGGACCAGGCAGTTTTAGCACTGTTGTCTGAGAAATTCAGCTTATCATCAATAACAACTCCAAGGTTTCTGGCTGTTTTTGAAGAAGTTGTGGTAGATGAGCCTAACTGGAAGGTGAAATTGTGATGAAGTGATGGGTTTTCTGAAACTATAAGCAGTTTGTCTTAGTTTGGTTAAGTTGAAGGTGATGGTCCTTCATCCAGCTAAAAATGTATGTTGGACATGTTGAGATGCAAGTAGCTATCGTAGTCAAATGGAGGGCTAGGTTGAGTGTCATCAGCATAGGAAAAGCCAGTTTTTGAAGACAGAACCTTATACCATGGACAGAGAGAGAAGTGGTCCAGAACTGAGCCCTGTGGCAAACCAGGTATATGTTGCGACTTGGATACCTCATTCCCAGTCCTTGAAGGACTCTGAGAGGTAAGCCTCAAATCACTGATCGGGTCCTGAGGCCCTCTCTGTTGATAGGAGGATCTGGTGGTTGAGTATCAAATGCAGCGAACAGATCCAGCAAAATAAGTAATGAAGACTTGGAAGCCACTCTTGCAGCTTAGAGCTTCAACAACTGAAGCAAGGCAGTTTCAGTTTAATGTTCTTTTGAGTAATGGTTGCTGTCCAAGGTTGTTCTGTGTGATAAAGGCTGACTTGGTTGAACAACTTGTTCAAGTGTTTTTGCAATGAAAGGTAGAAGGGGAACCGGTCTATAGTTCCCATAAAATAATTGGGTTAAGAGTGGGATTCTTAAGAATTGGGGTTATACGAGCCTGTTTAAATGTGGAGGGAAAACCTCCAATGTAAAGGGATGTGTTAACGATGTGAATGAGTGCAGGTACAATGGCAGGGGAAATGGCTTGAAGGAGATGAAATGGAATAGGATCAAGCAGAAAAGTAGTAGGATGACTGGAAATGATGAATTTAGAGACTTCTGCCTCAGAGAGTGGGGAGAAGGATGTGAATGAGGGTACGTTTGCTGGTAAGATGTGTTTGACAGTTTGTAGTGTGGAGAAATGTGCAGTGAGGTTTGTAATTTCATTAATGAAGAATGTGGCAAAGTCATCAGCTGTTAGAGTTGATGAAGGAGGGAGTACAATTTTTTAAAGAGCATGCGAGTGTTAGGCGAATTGATAATTTTGTGAGAATAGTATCTCCTTTTAGCAGTGAAGACATTAGCAGAGAAGTCATAGAGGAGTGATCGATATAAATTAAGTTCAGTAGGATTTTGTGATTGATCATGTTGAGGTTAAGAGTGAGGAGGAAGTGATCCGAGGTGTGCAGTGGAGTAACCAGCACATGATCAGTGGAGCAGTGTCGTGTGTTAATAAGGTCTAGTTGGTTGCCTGATTTGTGAGTAACCATAGTTAACACTCTCTTGAGATCAAAAGAGACAAGTAGAGTGTGGAAGTCCAGCCTGGGGTTTATCGGTGGATGTTGAAGTCTCCAAGTATAACTAAGGGAGTGTCATCTTCAGGAAACTTTGGGAGCAACACATCTAATTCTTTAGATTTACAAATTTACCTAGTTGTCCTGGAGGTCGATAAACAACTACAAAATGATTTTTTGAGGGTAGGTAATAGTAACCGAATGTGATTCAAAGGAGCTGTTGATACTCATAGATGGTAAAGGAGTAAATTTCCAATTATTAGAGATAAGACCAGTACCTCCACCTCTTCCAGTCAAAAGGGGGGTGTGGGAAAAGGAGAAATTATTGGTGAGTGCTGCAGGTGTAGCATTGTCCTCTCGTTTGATCCAGGTCTCTGTCAGGGCCATGAGGTTTAGCCTTGAATGACTAGTAATGGAAGTACTGAAATCAGCTTTGTTGACAGCAGACTGACAATTCCAATAAAAACCTATATAATTTGTTTTTCTAATGAAGTGCAGAGAGATGTATGAAAGTACACAAGCTGCACCGCAATTTAAACGCGGCAGACTTTAATAGACAGTAAAACAAAGGCAGAAAACCGTACAACTCCAGGGCGGCAAAGTAATATTGACAAACATGTAAACAAAGGCAGAGCGCAACTTAATTTGAGCTTTCCAAAACAAAGTCAAAGAGCGATAACGGATGTTAATGTGTTGGTTTCTCCTGGGCTTTTCTTTAAGATACTTATGCACATAATAAAGGAGTACTTGAATGTCCCAAAATATCAATAACTCATTTTTGACCAAAAATTAAGTAATGGTTTATTGTCTTTGCACGGCAGCACTGCTATTACTACTGTTGAGCTAGGCGGGCATGGATTCAGCAGCCAGGCACCTCAGCTTCACCCACGTCCCACCTTTTTGTCCATTTTCGATTATCCGGGAGTGATGCGGTGATGCTATGCCAAGATGGCGGCGGTCAACTCCGGCCACTTTAGGCTTCAAAACCTACGGGTGACATCACTGACACTACGTCCATGTTTTTTACAGTATATGGCCAGCACTTATTTAACTCCTGCCCTCACTGCAGTTGCCTACTCTCACATATATTTCAGGCGAGGCGAGTAGTGGCACATCTTAAACAAGCCTGTTGTTCCAACAGTTCTGCACATATTTTGCTCATCTCAAACAAGCCTATTAATAAAACAGTTGTGTGTGATAAGTACGCCTGAACGAGGTGTGTCGCCTTACAAGACAAGACGCCTGATATATACGTCGTCTCCATGTATGTCACCTTAAAGAACATTTAAATTGTGCATTATGATGTAGAAATAGATGTATTTGTAATAGGCTATACTTTTATTTATTTATTTCCAAAAAATACTTCCCAATAGTGCATAATAATTGCTGCATAATGAAGTCTATTTCATGTTTGATAACTTCTGTTTAGCTGATTCGAAGGTGTTGAAGTGAAGTACAGGACACTAATGTTCAATTTATTAGTCAAGGCCCTTCTTTTTGCTTGGATGCTACAAAAACATACTGAAGCCCTAAGGGGCCATGCATGATTTCTGCATTAATTATTTTTCTTTTTTGTTTCCTTGTGATCTCAAAAGTGTGAGAAAAATTGTGTAATTTTAACAGAAATAAATTTGTATTTATTAGATATACATTAGACAGTCGATCTTCAACATTAAATGATGTGGAGTACAAACACGCTTAGTTTCATGAGAATATAGTGTTTGGGACACTAATCAACAATTTTAACTAAAAGATGAAGGAGGTGATATTAATGTTGTCCACTAGATGGAGACACAGGATAAAGAATATTTTAAGCCTAACATTTTTCTATGGGTTTCCATTCCTATAAGTTTAAACAAACGCATTGGTCTGCTTCATTTGCATAACTATGGTGCACTGATAGGATAGTTCTATATAATTATTGTACATAGAAATTAAAATGTATATTTATCATTACATTTTTTACTTTTATAGACCTCAATAAGACATAAAACCTCTAGACAGGATTAAATACAACCCCAAATCAGAAAAACTGTCTTGTGAAAAACTGTAAAATGCTGTAACATTTTGTAAAATGCAATAAAATCAAGATCTTATAATAAAATCTTAATTCTATTTAATCTTTATTTTATTGACAAAAGTGCAGAGAAAAGATTTTCAATGTTATCAATGACCAAATAAACTGTAATCTGTAAATATAAGCAAATTGAGACAGAGGCATGTTTAACACTGTCACATCAACTTTCCTTTTAATTACACTTCTTAATTGTTTGTGAATTGAGGATACTAATTGTTAAAGTTTTGCAAGCAAAATTTCCAATTTCACTTTATACAAGACTTTATCTGTTCATCAGTTTGTGGTCATCGTTGCCTCATTGTCCTTTTCATGATGGGACATACTTGTTCAATAGGAGACAGATCTGGATTGATCTAGCACATCCACTCTGTGTCAATGAAACCACGCTGTTGTAGCACATGCAGAATGAGACCTAGTGTTGTCTTGATCTTGCAAGATGTCATCTTGAAGGCAGTTATGTCTCTGTACATTAGTGTGGCTCAGTTGTAGAGCATTGCGTCAGCAGCGCAAAAGGTTGTGGGTTCGATTCCCAGGGAACACACACTAATGAAAATGTATAACCTGAGTGCAATTGTAAGTCGCTTTGGATAAAAGCGTCTGGTAAATTTAAATGTACAATGTCAATAATATAGCTTCAAGTAGCAATGACGGGCCCACGCCATCAGTGCAAACGTCACCCCGATAGCAT
>JAPDDN010000571.1:47500-54492 GCA_027422405.1 Ptychobarbus kaznakovi
ACCAGGTTCCCATTACTTATCTTTATCTGCACTGAACAATTTACTTACACAAACCTGTTTACATTTTTGCACACAGGGCAGCTCTTTTTCTGAACATGCAAAATGTACATATATTATTTATTATTAAATTTGTTTGCCTCTCTGTGCCCACATACTGTATTTTAATGCAGCTTAATTCTCAATAAAACAGTTTTCATAGATATATTTGACTGTTTCTGTTGTTAGACAATGGAATAAATATGAAAGTGACTGAAACGCGACCCATTAAGACTATATAACCAGCTCTCCTTTCCAAGATGTTAATCTGCACAAAAATCCTGATAATCGAGCCGTCGTCTGATGAAATCAAATACACATAATATAATGACCATAGCTGTGCTATGATTTAGGCTATACTTGCATGTAAAATTAGAGAAGCAACAAAATATTTGTTTAACTGAGAGCGCTGCACCTCTCCGCCGCTCGCTGAAAAGACAAGACGCACAGAGAGAGAGAAAAATGTATGCGTGCGCTGGGACAGCAAGACCTCGCTCTCATGCTGCAGTACCGGCGATTCTCAAAAACTAAATAAGGTTTGGGCGCTTTTTTGAAGGGAACAAAAACACTAAAGTGGTCTTCAATGTTGCTAAGTTGGCAAAACTGCATTTTTCATTTCTCCAACTAAGGGTTGGGCCACGGGTCAAACATAAAATATGCGCTGCGTTAATCACGTGTTAATAAAATGAGTGCCATTAAAATGTATTTGCATTAATTTGTCATATAATTAGAATATCATAAAAAAGTTTATTATTTTAACTAAATTCCATTCAAAAAGTGAAACTTGTATAATGTATAAATTCATTCCACACCAGACTGATTTATTTCAAGTGTTTATTTCTTTTAATTTTGATGATTTTAACTGACAACTAATGAAACCCAAATTCAGTTCAGAAAATTAGAATATTACTTAAGATCAATACAAAGAAGGATTTTTAGAAACTTGGACAACTGAAAAGTATGAGCATGTACACGACTCAATACTTAGTTGGGCTCCTTTTGCCTGAATTACTGCAGCAATGCGGCGTGGCATTGGAGTCGATCAGTCTGTGCCACTGCTCAGGTGTTATGAGAGACCCAGGTGCTCTGATAGTGCCTTCAGCTCTACTGCATTTGTTGGGTCTGGCATTTCGCATCTTCACCCTCTTCACAATACCCCATAGATTTCTATGGTGTTAAGGTCAGGCGAGTTTGGGCCAATATAGAACAGGGATACCATGGTCCTTAACCAGGTACTGTAGCTTTGGCACTGTGTGCAGGTGCCAAGTCCTGTTGGAAAATGAAACTGCATCTCCATAAAGTTGGTCAGCAGCAGGAGCATGAAGTGCTCTAAAACTTCCTGGTATAAGGCTGTGTTGACCTTAGGACCTCAGAAAAACCAGTGGACCAACACCAGCAGATGAAATGGCACCCCAAACATCACTGACTGTGGAAACTTTACACTGGACCTCAAGCAACGGGATTCTGTGCCTCTCCTCTCTTCCTCCAGACTCTGGGACCCTGTTTCCAAAGGAAATGCTAAAATTACTTTCATCAGAGAACATAACTTTGGACCACTCAGCAGCAGTCCAGTCCTTTTTGTCTATAGCCCAGGCGCGCGCTTCTGACGCTGTCTGTGTTCAAGAGTGGCTTGGACACAAGGAATGCGACAGCTGAAACCCAATGTCTTGCATACGTCTGTGTGTATGGTTCTTGAAGCACTGACTCCAGCTGCAGTCCACTCTTTGTGAATCTCCCCACATTTTTGAATGGGTTTTGTTTCACAATCCTGTCCAGGGTGCGGTTATCCTATTGCTTGTACACTTTTTTCTACCACATCTTTTCCTTCCCTTCGCCTCTCTATTAATGTGCTTGGACACAGAGCTCTGTGAACAGAAGCCTCTTTTGCAATGACCTTTGTGTCTTGCCCTCCTTGTGCAAGGTGTCAATGGTCGTCTTTTGGCAACGTCACGTCAGCAGTCTTCCCCATGATTGTGTAGATACAGAACTAGACTGAGAGACCATTTAAAGGACTTTGCAGGTGTTTTGAGTTAACATTAGCTGATTAGAGTGTTTGCACCAGGTGTCTTCAATATTGAACCTTTTAATATTATAATTTTTTGGAGACTGAAAATTTGGGGTTTTTCAATTAGATGTCACTTATAATCCATCAAAATTTAGAAATAAACACTTGAAATATATCAGTCTGTGTGGAATGAATGAAATGAATGTATACGTTATACAAGTTTCACTTTTTGAATGGAATTTGTGAAATAAATAACTTTTTGATGTTATTCTAATTATATGGTTAAGTTGTAGGTTGTGATGATTAGTTAATGGATGTATATTGAGACACTGATAGTGATTCGTTGGGTTTATTTCAGAGCCTTGTACAGTGAGAGTGGAGGAAATGAATGAAAGAGGTATAGAGTTTGCCTACGAGGATAAAGAAAAGCTGTTCGCACCACATAATGATCACCTCACATTTAAGTGTAAGAGTGGCAAATTTAATATAAATATTAAACCAAGACAACAGTGTAATGATGGAGTGATGACTTTGCCTAAGTGTGTGTGACAGTGGGAATAAAACATAGATGAAGCATCAGCTGTACTATTAAACAAAAAACAAATGGAGAAATAAAAAATTCCCCAAATCAATTTGTCTGTTTTGGATTTCTTGCAAGAAAAAAAATAGCAAAAAAAAAAAAAAAAATTAATGAAAGAAATACCAAATATAAAATTATTTAGATGTGCATGTATGAAAATTATATTAACTCTTTTAAACCTTACATTTGTCATATATACCAAGGTGAAAAGGTCCTCGTAAATGTATAAAAAATGTTCTTGAAATTCAGATAGTATATTTATAGCACAGTTGTACTCCTAACATGCTTACTTGAAGTGCATTAAATAATTATTAAATGCATTTTAATATATTTATAAAAAGTATTCTAAAATTACTTTGCCAATAAATATATGCTTAGTTGCACTTTTAAGAAACATGCTAAAACACAAGCATCGTTTTGTGACATTTTAGTGCACTTACATAAATCATACATATTTAACTCTTACTTAAAGTATATTTTATGTGTACTTTGTGTAAGAACGTACTAAATGATACAGCTTTTAGGGAATTTAAAGTATATGTATCTTATTTATAAACGACCTTTTTCATGGAACAAAATTACCCATTATGCTTTGCGTGTACATGTAGGGAGGATGCTCCGAACTTCCGGTTCGTGGCTTGATGAGTTTAGTTAGGCGTTACAGAGATATGTATCTATGGTTAAAGAATTGTTTGGACAGCTCTGAAACGACGCTTATAACCTGTTTTACTTGTATTTTTTTAACGTCAACAATGGCAACAAGCAATGACAACATTAGATGGCAGTGGCAGCACGATCAAGACTATTTAACAAAGAACTTTGTGTGTTCCTCATCCTATGAAGTTGACCTGCGCAACCTCCTGGATTGATGATTTGAAACAATGGCCAGCAGGTTACATATGTTGACACAATCAATTATCTTGTTTTGTCTGAGGGTGTAGATATTATTGTAGATATTAGTCTGAGGAGCTTAGAAATTATAAAAGCACGAAAGCATACAGTTATCTACACAGTAATAAAATTGGACAAATCCTTTGTCATAAACATCAGCAGTTTACATTACTGAAAGCGGAGGTAGAGCCGAGTCAGTCTATAAATAAACCCAATCACATCACGTGGGTGATATTACAAAATAACGTAGTAGTGGAAACAGCTGGATGCTCCTGCTTAGTGATGTACTGTAAAATAATAAAGTAAATAATATGTTCTGATTTTTTTGAAAGGTGCAAAATGCTGTAGCCAGTGGAATGACAGGGCTATCTTGCACTGATGAGCAGTGTAGATGGAATGCGGAACCAGAAAAAACCTTCAACAGAAAAGAATTAGTCAGATGACATTTAGACGTCACAAATCTGAGGATGTATATAGTGCATCATCTACAAGGGAGGGAGAAAGGCTACCATCTACACCAAGCTATGACACACATCATGACTTAAGGGAGAGAGTCAGTTCATCAGACACAAAACCACTTTTTGAACTAAAAAATTGTCTTTAGGAAAAATGCTACAATGCAAATGTATCAGTGCAAGGAGATGACACTGACAGCTTAGAACTCCACCAGCCACATGGAGAGACTTTGACTTGCAGTAAATGTAAAGCATTTTACAGCAAATACATGGAACTGAACAGTGACCAGGCAGCTGAATTGGAGATTCAAACACAAAATCAGAGTTTGTCAGTGGTTTGGCATAGTGCAAGACAGATAAGGATCACTGCTGGATCAGCTAAACGTGTACCAGTACGAGCAACAACAAATCCTGATAAATTCATGAAAAAAGCATCTCTTTCCTACCTTTCGAGGTAATGCGGCTACAAAGTATGGGAGTGAGAAAGAGGCAATAGCTCGAAGCCTTCTTGTAGAAAAAGGTCAACAGGTCTCCCACTCCGGTATCAGGGTCAGCCTGACAGAGCCATGGTTGTCTGCAAGCCCTGATGGCATAGTAAATGGTATGGAACTTCTGGAAATAAAATGCCCTGTTCCAAGAACACCACCACCTCTCTATCAGACCATTTGACTATGAATAATAGTGACATCAAAGTGGTTGATGGGAAGCCTAAATTACAGAGGAACGGAGTCAGGGGCTTTTACAGACCGATACAATTGCACATGTTTTGTACTGGGCTGAGAATGGCAAAACTACTTGTCTGGTCCCCAAAGGAACCCGTTCTGATAAATGTACCATACGATGCAGAGTAGGGCTGCTCAATTAATCGAAATTAAATCGCAATCGCGATTAGGCAAAAGCTGTGATTGTCATGCGTATCTCTCAGTGAAGCAAAGTTCTGTGATCAGCAGTAAATCTCCATCCGAAGGACAGAGGGTTCTCTTGTGCTGAAACTCCAAATACACCCCGAAGAAGAAACCCAGGAAATGCCTATCGATGCGGATGAATAAACAGAAGATTTAACTGCTTTCATTGATTCAACGTGACTAATAAACACAGGACTAGGCCAATACATGATTTATCTGAGTTCTTCTTATAATTTTCATTATAATAAAGTATATAATAATGCAATGCTAATCGACATAGCCTTTATCATTGCTTAGAATACTATGCTATTTTTGTTAGAATATGTTGTGTGCCTTATTCTGTGTAAGAAGCCACATCATCTCACAGAAGGATTTATTTCAAACACTCGACTGAGGTAAGAAGTGAGTGAGTTATTATTATTTTTCTGGAGTAAAAACATGATATTAAATGTGGTATTATTTTCAACATGCTTTCAAGAATTGGAGCAGCAATTGTTATAAAAGAGCCGTAGTTCACAGAGGAAGCTACGCAAACAGCATTCATTATAGCAGAACGGTTCTATGCATTGCTTAATCAGCTAAGAATATCGTCTGCTTATTAGGAACGCGCTATTGCGTAGTTTTTCAGTGAACTAAAACCTTGGTATTAAATCTGCTTATCTAAAAACAGGGTACTCGGAGATTTGAACATTACTGATTACAGAACTGGCTTTACTGACAAGATGCGCATGACAATCGCATTCGATTAATAGAGCAGCCCTAATGCAGAGTATTCAACACACTAGGTTACTCATCTTAGAGGCTTTTACTTCTCAGTGATACTTCCTAGAGTAGTAGATTAATTAATTGCTAGACAATTCAAAGTGAATGACAATTAGTTACATTTAGTCGTAAACAAAGATTAACAGTTTTAAAACAGTGTACAGATGCTGACATGGAGAGGAAAAAAATGTGTCAGGCAAGTTTTCAAAACAATTTTGTATTTATTTGATATTTCCTTGTATGTTTTTTTATTAGATTAAAGTTTATATGTACATAGGACAAGGAAATAGAAAACATATTGAGATGGATTTTTTTAGAATTACAAATATCAAGACATTTGACTTAATAGTGGGGGGGGGGGGGAAAGATTATGGAAGTCATTGGTTATCATCAACTGTCTGGTTAATAACAATCTCCAAAAAAATATTTTGTGTTAAATAATAAAAAACTCGTACAGGTTTGGACCAACACGAGGGAGAGTAAATGAAGAAAAGATTTAATTTTAAAATAACTTAATTTTCTGCTTCACAGTTCACCACGCAAATTCACTAAATCTGTACATATACGCAGAATTGTATCTATCTTTGGCATATATGGCATGGGTGATAAGCAAAGTTTGTGATAACACCTTGTATACTTTCAGTCTCCTGATTGCATGTTCACCATGTATCCTTACATTTGCAATCCTGCGACTATCTGTGACTTTTTCTTCTGTCATCTGTGTTTTGTTGGCGAAGTGAGGAATTATCAAATTAACTTGCCTTTCAAACAACAAGTCTCTTTCAATCAACAAGTCTCTAATCAAAAAAAACCTGTCCACCATCACTTCATCTCCTGGATGGAGATATTCAAAAATGCCAGAATCTCACATGACAGCTTCCCCATATGCTGCAGATATAAACATTACTAGACCACATGGTGCAATAGCCACTAAATACTTGATAGTGTTGCAAGCATAGTAGTGGCTGTACGATTCAGACCTTGAGTCTAGGTTCCTTGGTCGTTGCACTTCACTTTTCAGCAAGATTTGCTGTTCAATTTCAGTCTGGTAAACCAGATTCCCATGGGGATGTAAAACAGCTACAAGTGTATGAAATGTGTGAAGTGGGAGACCAGTGTACAGATTTGAGTCATAGTCATTCATCAGACTAGGAGGCTTGAAAGTATCGCACTGCGTTGACTGGTTTACATAAGTTACACTGTGTTGTCTCTTGATATAACAATGATCCTCGAAGATGTGGTCTTCCCACTGTGTTCCAACAGAGGCAACGTTTTTAGATGTACAGCTGTGGTCAACAACATCTGATTGCTTGGAACTGGGGACAGATGCAAGACTCTTTCTTCTTCAGGTCTCTGTT
>JAPDDN010000211.1:0-69930 GCA_027422405.1 Ptychobarbus kaznakovi
TTGTCAATTGCGAGACGGGGCACTTTACATGTCGGTCAGAAGGTCTCTTCAGTGTGGACCAGACTTTATGCTGATATTAAAAAGATCAGTGAATATATGTACAGATTCAGTATTTTCATTCAGTTTCAATAAGCTAGACATTCTCACACAATTTCTCTTGTTCCCTCTAGTTCTTCTAGAGCTGAAGGAGTTTGTTCACCCGAGTCAAGTCCAGCCTGTGGAGGAAACTGAACCATGTGACCCAGATCAGGCAAACCTGCTGGAACGCACACCCACTCCAACCAGTACGGAGGTGAGAGAGAATTAAAACATACACGCTTGCTACAACCATAAAACACGACCAGGCGTGCCCAAACTCACTCCTGGAGGGCCGTTGTCCTGCAGAGTGGTGAAACTATGAAACTATGCAGGACACTGGCACTCCATGATCGAGTCTTGATGGATTATTTTGCGCTACTTTGTCCAGATTTGTATTTCCAGTCCAGATTGACTTATTCTGTGAATGTGCTTCCTGTTCAGGATCTGTCTCCTGGCAATATTGAAGAGGCAGAAGAGGCGGAGCCTGACGATGAGTTTAAAGATGCCATAGAGGTCAGAAAATTATCTATCTATCAATTCAATTCAATTCAAAATTGCTTTATTGGCATGACTATAAATGATACAATATTGCTAAAGCTTAGTATACATGTATAAAAAGCTAAAATAATAATATAGTAATTAAATGAACATCGCATTAATAGAATGGAATAATATAACATCTTAGAAGTATTAAACTGTAACAAATTAGAACGTGTGAACGTTTTATACCACAGTCCTTAACTTAAATACAAACATACATATATACAAACATACATACTAAAATTCCCTGTGGTGGACAAAAGGGTAACACACACATACATTTACCTGCTGTCTCTCAGGCTGTGGCACATCCCACACACACACACACACACACACACACATATATTTGTTCTGTTTCATTAATGGCTGTAAAGTTCTTTATTAAGTTGGTGAGTTTGTTGAAGTAGAGGTTTCCTGTGGATATGTATTTATGACTGTGAAGGAGATCTTATCTATCTGTCTATCTCTCTTTCTGTCTGTCTCTCTTTCTGTCTGTCTCTCTTCTGCTGTCTATCTATCTGTCTGTCTATCTCTTTCTGTCTGTCTCTCTCTTTCTGTCGTCTCTTATGTCTGTCTCTCTTTCTGTCTGTCTCTTATGTCTGTCTCTCTTTCTGTCTGTCTCTTATGTCTGTCTATCTGTCTGTCTGTCTGTCTGTCTCTTTCTGTCTGTCTGTCTGTCTGTCTATCTTTCTGTCTGTCTATCTTTCTGTCTGTCTCTCTCTTATGTCTGTCTATCTGTCTGTCTGTCTATCTTTCTGTCTGTCTGTCTATCTTTCTGTCTGTCTATCTTTCTGTCTGTCTCTCTCTTATGTCTGTCTATCTTTCTGTCTGTCTGTCTATCTTTTCTGTCTGTCTGTCTATCTTTCTGTCTGTCTCTTATGTCTGTCTATCTCTTTATGTCTGTCTCTCTTTCTTTCTGTCTCTCTCTCTCTTTCTGTCTGTCTGTCTCTCTTTCTGTCTGTATGTCTCTTTTTATCTGCCTCTTTCTTTCTGTCTGTCTCTCTCTCTTCTGTCTGTCACTTATGGTCTGTCTTCCTATTTCGTCTGTCTCTCTCTTATGTCTGTCTCTCTCTGTCTGCTGCTATCTTTCTGTCTCTCTGTCTATCTTTCTGTCTGTCTCTCTCTTATGTCTGTCTATCTGTCTGTCTATCTTTCTGTCTGTCTGTCTCTCTTTCTGTCTGTCTGTCTCTCTTTCTGTCTGTCTCTTATGTCTGTATGTCTCTTTTTATCTGTCTCTCTCTTTCTGTCTGTATGTCTCTTTTTATCTGTCTCTTCTTTTCTGTCTGTCTCTCTCTTTCTGTCTGTCACTTATGGCTGTCTATCTATTCTGTCTGTCTCTCTCTTTCTGTCTGTATGTCTCTTTTTATCTGTCTCTTTCTTTCTGTCTGTCTCTTTCTGTCTGTCTATCTCTTTCTGTCTGTCTATCTCTTTCTGTCTGTCTGTCTCTCTTTCTGTCTGTATGTCAATTTTTATCTGTCTCTTTTCTTTCTTTCTGTCTGTCTCTCTCATGTCTGTCTCTCTCTCTTTCTGTCTGTCTCTCTCTCTTTCTGTCTGTCTCTCTCGTCTCTTTCTGTCTGTCTATCTATCTGTCTGTCTGTCTGTCTATCTTCTGTATGTCTGTCTGTCTATCTATCTATCTATCTGTCTGTCTCTCTCTTCCTCTCTTTTTCTGTCTGTCTATCCTTTCTGTCTGTCTCTCTCTTATGTCTGTCTGTCTCTCTCTCTGTCTATCTTTTCTTCTCTCTTTCTGTCTGTCTACTTTCTTCTGTCTGTCTAACTTTCTGTCTGTCTATCTTCTGTCTTTCTCTCTTTCTGTCTGTCTATCTATCTGTCTGTCTATCTTTCTGTCTGTCTCTCTCTTTCTGTCGTCTCTTATGTCTGTCTCTCTCTCTGTCTGTCTCTTATGTCTGTCTCTCTTTCTGTCTGTCTCTTATGTCTGTCGACTGTCTGTCTGTCTGTCTTTCTCTTTCTGTCTGTCTGTCTGTCTGTCTGACTATCTTTATGTCTGTCTATCTTTCTGTCTGTCTCCTATGTCTGTCTATCTATCTGTCTGTCTCTCTTTCTGTCTGTCTGTCTATCTTTCTGTCTGTCTATCTTTCTGTCTGTCTCTCTCTTATGTCTGTCTATCTGTCTGTCTGTCTATCTTTCTGTCTGTCTCTTATGTCTGTATCTCTTTCTGTCTGTCTCTCTTTCTGTCTGTCTGTCTCTCTTTCTGTCTGTATGTCTCTTTTTATCTGCCTCTTTTTTTCTTTCTGTCTGTCTCTCTCTTTCTGTCTGTCACTTATGGCTGTCTATCTATTTCTGTCTTCTCTCTCTTATGTCTGCTCTCTGTCTTCTGTCTATCTTTTCTGTCTGTCTGTCTCTCTCTTATGTCTGTCTATCCTGTCTGTCTATCTTTCTGTCTGTCTGTCTCTCTTTCTGTCTGTCTGTCTATCTTTCTGTCTGTCTCTTATGTCTATCTCTTTCTGTCTGTCTCTCTTTCTGTCTGTCTGTATGTCTCTTTTTATCTGTCTCTTTCTTTCTGTCTGTCTCTCTCTTTCTGTCTGTCACTTATGGCTGTCTATCTATTTCTTTCTGTCTCTCTTCTGTCTGTATGTCAATTTTTATCTGTCTCTTTCTTTTCTGTCTGTCTCTTCTCAGTCCGTCTATCTCTTTCTGTCTGTCTCTCTCTCTTTCTGTCTGTCTCTCTCTCTCTTTCTTTCGTTCTGTCTGTCTGTCTGTCTCTTTCTGTCTGTCTGTCTCTCTTTCTTTCTTTCTTTCTGTCTGCATCTCCATCTATCTATCTGTCTGTCTGTTTGTCTATTTATTTTTTTGACGTGTTCTCCCATTTCTGCTTTTGCCTGCTTAAGGAATCTCAGCTTGTTCTGCCGGTAAGTAGCTCTAGTGGTGTGGAGTTATTGCATCAATATTAGACCACAGCTGAGTGTGCAGATATAGTATGTGTTTATGAGTCTAGATATCACCCTTCTAATTAACCAAGTAGATTTAGTTGTGTAGTGTGTATTTGTTCATGTCTGACCTCTGACCTCTACTCTGCTCTCCAAGGAAACTCCTCTGGTGTTAGTGGTGAGTAATAGAGTAACCGAGAGCATTTAATGTTTGAGTAAATTCACACTCTAAACGACTGAAGAAACATCCTGTCTTTGTGTGTATGTGCGTGTGCATGTTTTGCGTTAATGTAAACGCTCTGAATGCATGTGCACAGGTTTATGTATGACTAATTAGTGTATGATTATTAGATTTTAGTGGGGTGCATCTCACAAAACCTAAGATTTAGATCATTTGAATAAATATTTTTCTAATGGATGTTTCATTGTTTTTAAGCAGAATATCATTTAATTTAGCTTATGTGATGAAATGTGATCTGATTATACAGGTGCATCTCAGAAAATTAGAATATGGTGAAAAGGTAAAAACAATTCTTGTAACTTTTCAAAAAGTGAAACTTTCATATATTTAAGATTCATTACATGTAAAGTGAAACACTTAAAAAGTTTTTTTTTGTTTTAATTTTGATGTTTAGAGCTTGCAGCTAATGAAAGTAAAAGATCAGTATCTCAAAATATTAGAATATTTACATTTGAGTTTCAATAAATGACCATTCATACAGTATAAATTGTGGGCATCTCTTGTTCTTTGAAACCACAATAAAGGGGAACACTGCTGACTTGGCAATGGTTCAGAAGACGATCATTGACACCCTCCAGAAAGAGAGTAAGTCACAGAGGGTCATTACTGAAAGGGGGGGCTGTTCAAGGAGTGCTGTATCAAAGCATATTAAATGCAAAGTTGACTGGACGGAAGAAATCGGGTAGGAAAATGTGCACAAGTAACAGGATGACCGCAAGTTTGAGAATACTGTCAATAAAGCCGATTCAAACACTTGGGAGAGCTTCACAAGGAAGTGAACTGAAGCTGGAGTCAGTGCATCAAGAGTCACCACGCTCAGACATCTTCAGGAAAAGAGCTACCAAACCACTTCTGAAACAGAAACATCGTCAGAAACATCTTACCTGGGCTAAGGAGAAAAAGAACTGGACTGTTGCTCAGTGGTCCCAAGTCCTCTGTTCAGATGAAAGTACATTTAGCATTTAATTTGTAAATCAAGGTCCCTGAGTCTGGAGGAAGCGAGGAGAGACACAGAATCCATGTTGTTTGAAGTCCAGTGTGAAGTTTCCACAGTCAGTTATGATTTGGGCTGCCGTGTCATCTGCTGGTGTTGGTCCACTGTGTTTTATAAAGTCCTGAGTCAACGCAGCCATAAACCAAGACATTTTAGAGCACTTCATGCTTCCTTCTGCTGACAAGCTTTATGGAGATGCTGATTTCATTTTCCAGCAGGACTTGGCACCTGCCCACACTGCCAAAGGTACATAAAAGTGGTTTAATGACCATGGTGTTACTGTACTTGATTGGCCAGCAAACACGCCTGACCTGAACCCCATAGAGAATCTATGAGTATTGTCAAGAGGAAAATGAGAGACACCAGACCCAACAATGCAGATGACCTGAAGAACCTGGGCTTCATTACACCTGAGCAAGCCACAGGCTGATTGTCTCCATGCCACGCCGCATTGATGCAGTAATTCATGCAAAAGGAGGCCCAACCAAGTATTGAGTGCATAGAAATGAACATACTTTCAGAAGCCTGACATTTCTGTTTAAAATATCCTTTTTTTATTGATCTTATGTAATATTCAAACTTTCTGAGACACTGAATTTTGGCTTTTCATTATCTGTAAGCCATAATCATCAAAATTTCAAGAAATAAAGGCTTGAAATATTTCACTGTGTAATGAATCTATATAATATATGGGTTACACTTTCTGAAATGAGTGACAAAAAATATTGACCTTTTTCATGATATTAAATTTTTTGAGATGTACCTGTATGTTTGTGATATTCACCTGTATGTCTTGACCGTGTTCAGTTGTGAATTTAAATTCAGATGCATCTAATTTTTCTCATCAACTCCAAATAACCTCAAATATGTCGCACAGTGGATCAAGATCAAATCCAGACCTAATCCTTCCATTTTTAAAGAATAATAATGAGATATATCCTGTTACAAGGTGCATGAGTGTTGTAAATCTGTCCGACCCGTGTTTTGAATGTAGGTGGGGCCTGTAGCCTATTATCTACCAAAGATTGCGAGGAGATGGAGAGCCCATAAGGTGCCCACACACACCTGTCAATCATGATCTCTAGGTGTTCTAACCACACACCCCCTCATGCCTTTATTCATTTCGGTGGCTTCTATTAACAGTGATGTCACAGGAAACGGTTACTTGGTGAAACTTCCTTCAGGTCAGGGTTGATCGTCACACTGTTTCTTTTGTGCGGTCTTATCGTGAGAAGGGTTGGGAATGTCTACTAACAAACAGTGATGAGATGGGTTACTTTATTGTCCGTTTGAGACATGAAGTGCATTACGTCCAATTTGGCATCTGAATTAAATTAACTTTTTGAAATGTGCCCAACCTTCACTAGAGCCTGTATTTCGAGGGCTTGTGGTGTTTTTTATGGTGTACGGCACAGAAATCTGAGTCCTCTCGCCGGTCATCCGATGACTGCAGGAAACGAAGCTCAGCTGCAACAAACATGGGTCAGATTTACCGAAGTCGTCACATGTGCTGCTACAGATGGAGAGATTCATCTGATTCTAATGACTTCAGTAAATCTGATCTCTAAACCCAAAGCCCTCTACATACAGAGCGGAACTAACACCCGAGAGAAAACCTTCACACACCTTCACATGAGGAGAGGGCAAGGGTCAATGACAAGATGATGTAGTTTAGTCGAAACATACCATGTTCATATGTTTTGAACGTTTCATGAATATTTGAATCACGAATATACATTTTCTTTGGTCAAACTGTTTGATGTGCAATTAATACAAATATGAACATTAACCATTTTGACCACCCAAAAAATTTGAAATCAATTTATAAAAATCAAGTCATTGAGCTATGTGGAAAATGTCTGTTTTAAAAGGTTGTGTGCAGGTTTTATCATGAGAGTGTAAGTGAACGATGTTTTGGTGTAGAGCTTAGACCTGGGTTTAGACCTCATTTCTTCGAAGTATGAATATGATTAATTTATCTCTGTCTTTCTGTGTGTTTATCTCTGGTAGGATGACGAGGACGTGTCTTCTGGTGTTCCTGAGTTTGACACAGTGTCTGATAACGGGCTGCTGAGCAGAAACGAGCCATCCGCAGTAAAGTGTCCAAACTCACTGAAAAACTTCGCAAGCGGGTCCCTACAAACACCACCGGTCACTGTGGATCTCATTCTACTTCATACTTTTTCGCCATCTTTATTATATCCACCTTTAAAACCATATTTTATTTTTGTCCTTCCACAGGGAACTGTTGCCAGTGCAATTCAGCGTTTTCTGTTTTAAAGAAAAGGGTATGGCCTCTGATCTTCATCATGTTTAACATGCTATTCAACGTATATGATGATAGTTTCACTCATGATTATTTGATTTTTTCCAGAGAAACTGCAGTAACTGTGGTGTCAGCTTTTGTTCCCGTTGTTGCTCGTATAAAGTGTTCAAATCCAGTATGGGAGCCACAGGTATGAGAAGTGCATGTGAGTCCTGTAAAGAATGTTTTATTGAAGACGAATATACACACTGTTCTTTTTCTTTCTCTGACTCTTCAGCTCCCGAAGCCCAAAGAGAGACTGTGTTTGTTTGTTATATGTGTAATATTTTCCTCACCACCAAGTAGCATTGGCCATCATCCGGAATCAATCTTTCACCATTGCAATGCTTTGAAAGAAACTAGGAGAAGAACCACAAGATGGCTACTCCAGTGATTCTTGCTGTTTCTTTCTTCACGGTGGACCAAAATCATGCAGCTTATGTTGGCTCAACACTCTTCCTGAGGTCCTTCTATATTTTTTATTTGTTTTTTTTTCGTCTGTCCAAAACTCGTGACGCTTATATGAGCTCTTATATGTCAAAATTGTGACCTTTTCCTTGGAATATGCTGCTTTCCCCAATCACCACTACTATTTATCAAAGCCTCACACCAAGACCAATTGGTTTATTTGGAATTCACTTTGCTGCCGTATCAAATGCTGTAGTTTCATTAACCCTTATTATGACAACTTTCCAGAATTTGAGATCTGTATCAGGTTAATATCAATGGTCTTGTTTATCTGTTATATCACAACGTCTTAAAGAGGAAAACAAGACCATGAAAATGACGTGCGTTGTTTATTGAACTGGATGCCAAAACCAGAGAATATGAGCGTTTTATATGGCTCCCATATACTGTCCTCCTATATACCCAGATACTGTCAAATCTGATTAGTTGACATCAGTATGAGTCAGTTTAATTCTGTCATAAACCTTTTGATTAAGCATTTACATTTCAACCATCTGCTAGCTGCTTATCTGCTTGAATCCATGATTACTGGTTATATAAGTTATTTGTGTAAGTTTGTCTGGAAAAGATTTAATTTATATATGTATGTTTGTTATTGGAACACCCTCAGAAACCATTTATACTGTTCAAAATAATAGCATTATATTCTATCAGCAAATCATTCCCAAAAGTACTCCTATTCGCATGGTTATTGAAAGAATGAGCTAAGTTCGTGTCGTTTTATTTGTCTGTGTGTCTTTAAGCCAAGATTGAATGTAAAACCACGTGTTTTAACGGTTATAGAGCTATGTCTTACTACTGCTACTTAAACATGAATTCAAATCTATTGGGGAGTTATCTATGGTATAGCACCACCCTTGTCCTTGGTTAAATCTACTGTTACAGAAATAAACTATTTAAATATGAATGTGTAGCTGTGTGGAGTTTCTGTGAGGAATTTTCGCGCCATCGTCGGCGTTAAGATTCTTTTCGGGCAAACCAAACCTGTGTTTTGTCGCCTTTCACACAGTTAGCTAACTGCCATTTACCTTGAAGACATTTTAAACAAAACCCTGCGTTTTGTGGTTATTTGTTGTGAACGTCTAGTAAAAGTTAAAATGGTGGTTGACGTTCTCCCGAATGTTCTTCACTGAAAAGCGCTCGTTCTGTCGTAACTTACTGTTGCTATGGTTACCTCCTCAGGCCAACGGACTTCTCTTCGTGGGCGTCCTTTAGTGATCTCTCACAAATTGATATCGTAATATTTGTCATTTCAGAATGAGCTTTTGTAAATATATAACCCATCCCAAAACATTATCTGACTTGGCTGAGCTCAGCATCCCTCCGCGCGTCATCATCAGATTGTGTGATTGTTTCCGGCCCCGCCCCCTCTCCGGTTATCCCCGAGCGCAAGCGTTTTTTCCCGTGAACCCGTTACAGCACCGGGACAGGCATCTCGCGCTCGTATGGCAACATGGCCACAGAGGTGAGAAACCGCCCTTTATTCGTCGTTTTTGTGCCAGGTGTGTTTATATGACCCGTCTTTGTAAGGTAGCGTCTGAATCTCGGTGTCATTTTAATCATTTAAATCTGTGTTGGAGATCACGGATCAGTACGGGACGTACAGTGTACGTTATAACCTTAGCTCTGTCGCCGTTCTCGTTTTTAAAACCGGTTATAATTGCTGCTCAGCCCATAAGGCATGGTATAAAATAAACATACAATACAGAGAGTGAACTAAAGCCTATAACAGCCACAAGTGAAGAGCTGACCATTGATCATGACAACAACATAATAGATAGAGAGAGAGAGAGAGAGAGACAGACAGAGAGAGAGAGAGACTTGTATGTTTGTATAAACAATATACTTATGTATGTATAATATACTTATTGCTTTGGCAACATTGTGATATGTTACACAGTCATGCCAATAAAGCTCATTTGAATTGAATTGAATTGAATTGAGAGAGAGAGAGACAGACAGACCGACAGAGAAAGAGAGAGAGAGAGAGAGAGAGAGAGAGAGATAGACAGACAGACAGAGAGAGAGAGAGAGAGAGAGAGAGATAGACAGACAGACAGACAGAGAGAGGGAGAGAGAGAGAGACAGACCGACAGAGAGAGATAGACAGACAGACAGACAGACAGAGAGAGAGAGAGAGAGAGAGAGATATTGATAGACAGACAGACAGAGAGAGAGAGACAGACAGACAGACCCACAGAGATAGATAGACAGACAGACAGAGAGAGAGAGAGAGAGCGAGAGAGAGAGAGAGAGAGACAGACAGACAGACAGACAGACAGTGTCATAATGTGATAATCTTGTTGGTCATTTAGTCAAATGTTCTTTATTATGACTGAATTTAACTAACTAGGTTAGCACCATGTTAAAGGGTGTGAACAGTCAGAGATGTACCAGTTTATTCTAGGTGACTAGTAATGAAGTAATGTTGACACTGATCAGCAGTTGTTGTATTTCACCATGTAAGATCGAGTGCTGCTATAGGCTACTGGCAAAGTAAAAAGGGAGATACCACATATACAAAGACGTTTTTTTTGTTGATGTTAGGCTGTTTAAGTTTTGGGTAACACTTTATTTTAAGGCGTCTTGTTACACGTTACATGTACTTACTATTATAAATGATGCATAATTACATGCATGTAACCCTAAGCCAAGCTCTAACATATGTAATATTACTCAGTACTTAAATGTATAATTACACTGTAACAAGGACACCCTAAACTAAAGTGTGACCAAGTTTTGCAACGATAAATGTTTTAAGAATACAAAATAATATTTTTCACAAGTGCTCTGGGATATGTGGACTTATTTCCTTGTGTATTGCTGACACAGGGTGTCACGATTGCCTGAAATGCTGTTGCTTAGATCGATAATAGGAAGTGTGTTCTGGATGCATTGGGTTCATCACACAAGATGACACAGGCTTGTGTTTGTGGTGCCGTATTCAAATGAGCGCGAGCAGTGCGCGTGTGACGCAGCGGAGCGCGCAGCTGGACACCAAAGAGGATAAAAGCGACTGTCCGCGGCTCGATAAGCTCTTTTAGCGACATCAGATAGTGTTTGTGCGTGTTTTTCATCGGTGACCGGATCAGGAATGAGTTCAGCACCGCGGACAGTGCCGGACCGAACAAAACTCCCGTACTGCCACGAATCTGTAAGCGGGTTTTATTTTTAATTCAATATTTTTAAAAGTGATTTAATTGTGTCGATATTTGTTTTCCTATTGTGATTTCCTGCGGTTGGGATTTAAAATGTGATTTCACAAGTTATTCTGGGGTTTATTTAAGAGTTAAACGTGTGTCCCGCCGAGTAACCTTGAACGCGGTAACGGTCAATAGTCATTGTGTACAGACTACACCGGATGACTAGATTGTGTTTTGATATATTTGGTATCAGCTGTGTGTGTGTGTGTGTGTGTGTGTGTGTGTGTGTGTGTGTGTGTGTGTGTGTGTGTGTGTGTGTGTGTGTGTGTGTGTGTGTGTGTGTGTGTGTGTGTGTGTGTGTGTGTGTGTGTGTGTGTGTGTGTGTGTTGTGTGTGTGTGTGTGTGTGTGTGTGTGTGTGTGTGTGTGTGTGTGTGTGTGTGTGTGTGTGTTAAATGATCGCCTCCTCGCGATCGATCGGTTGTGCTCGCGGGAGTCGGTAACAATGTCTCTCTTCTTTCTGAGACAGTTACCGAGAGCGGCTCGCATGCATAATTAACGAGGCGTTTAGTAACAACAGCCCAGAACGTTTAGTTGTGACGAGTCTCGGTTTACCGGTACAAAAGTAACATACTACAATGGTGGTATCGGATGGTATTGTATGGTACCCTGCTGAAAAAAACAAAACAAACATTAGAAAGCATCACAGAATTTGTATTGGTTTTACTGGTTATATTGGGAATTGTACTGATTTTAATGGAAACTGTAATGGTGCTTGTTGGTCTCTACTGGTAATTGGTCACCTTCTATTGATGGTTTGTTAAAACCTAAATCCTAATGAAATATTTCCCAAAACACACTACAGCAAACCATTTTTAATTGTTTTTGCATTTGTAGTGTAAACCATTAAAATTTCTGTGATGGTTTCCATTGCTTTTTCAGCAGGGTATTTGCATAGAACTGTAAAGTACTTCAAAAGCATGGTGCTAGCATGCTACGTGTCCCAAAATCAAAATTACTTAAGGTATTGCTAACAAAAGTTTACCAGTTGTACATTGTCCATGTATCATTTGAAGTAGCATGGAATGGTATATGAACGTGTTAATAATCGCATACAGTGGTTTATATTGAAGTACCATTCTTTCATTAGATTTGTTCTCAGCGTGGTTTAGTTCTAGATCCTTCTGAGTATATTTTGGAGGAGTTCAACAGGTAAATATCGTGTTGTGCATTATTTGACACCGGATATGCCTTTTATCTGAGCTGTGCAAGAATTCTTGAGATCTGTGCAAATGTTGAGTGCCAGAGTTGGATCTCGTCCACAGCATTGAAGAGCTGTGTGTGTGTGGTGTGTGCGTGCGTGCGTTGCGTGCGGCGTGCGTGTGTGTGAGAGTGAGAGAGAGTGTGTGTGTGTGTGTGTGTGTGTGTGTGTGTGTGTGTGTGTGTGTGTGTGTGTGTGTGTGTGTGTGTGTGTGTGTGTGTGTGTGTGTGTGTGTGTGTGTGTGTGTGAGAGAGAGTGTGTGTGTGTGTGTGTGTGTGTGTGTGTGTGTGTGTGTGTGTGTGTGTGTGTGTGTGTGAGAGAGAGAGAGAGAGTGTGTGTGTGTGTGTGTGTGTGTGTGTGTGTGTGTGTTTGAATCAGTGTGAATCAGGCCCTGCTGCTAAAACATAGCGAGTTTTTAAATAACAGGTTTCCAGGACTGCCTGGGTAAATATACTGTCCCTTGCAGTCTGAATAATCTCTATCTGACCTTCAGATGTCCAGAGATAAAGAATAACATACAGTGATGTCAGCTGAGCTAAGTGTTTGTGTGGTAACGCTGTGCAGTAGTTTGTTAAGGAATGTGCTTTCTTATTATAGTCTTCCAGTGTATGAACATTACTGGTCCTGCAAGCGAAAGAGGTGAGGACGCAGGGAAGGATTGGGGGATGGAAGGACCCATGACTCGTGCTGATGTTAGTGTGTGTGTTGGCAGTGACAGATGGCCAGTCGCTCTGATGTTGGTGTGTGTGCGTACGGGCAATGAAGTGTCCATTAAATTATAAGGTCATCACTGGATTACTCTATACGTTAATGACAACATCACTGCATTACTGTATGAGCTTCCATGATCATTAGCTCACAAAATGCAGTGTAGCTTGGAGTAATGCAGTGATGAAGATAAATGAAGAAAATATCACTGCTGAGTAAATTACAACATCAACATTACTGTATGAGCTAATGACAAAAGCATCACTACATTAATGTACGCGACATCATCACTGCATTATGCTGATCTAATGATGATAGCATCACTCCATTACTCTTTGAGCTCAAAGTGATGCAGGGATGAGCTAACACAATGTCATCACCTGCACTACACTGCTAAAATGTCTAGTACCAGCTCTCACTGACCAGCAGTAATGTTCATATGTGATATAACTCAATGCAAGCAGCTGATTGCCTCGTCAAACTTCTGGTTTCACTAGAAAATGCTACAATGCAGGACAGGAAACTGCACTCGTCAAGCCATTTTCATGCATTGTTTAACATCTAACATCCCAAGGAAACTTAATTTATGATTAAATAAGAAAAGGCAGCACACTGTAACCCTCTCTCGTCCTCTGCTGTAGTTCCATAACCTTCAGGAGTTGAGACACAGTGCATCTCTGGCCAATAAGGTCTTCATTCAGAGAGACTACACGGATGGCACCGTCTGCAAGTTCCAGACCAAGTTCCCCTCCGAGTTAGACAGCAGGGTAAGTGTGTGTGTGTGTGTGAGAGAGAGAGAGAGAGAGAGAGAGTGTGTGAGAGAGAGAGAGAGTGTGTGTGTGTGTGTGTGTGTGTGTGTGTGTGTGAGAGAGAGAGAGAGAAAGAGAGAGGGGGAGTGTGTGTGTGTGTGTGTGTGTGTGTGTGGTGTGTGTGTGTGTGTGTGTGTGAGAGAGAGAGAGAGAGAGTGTGTGTGTGTGTGTGTGAGAAAGAGAGAGGGAGTGTGTGTGTGTGAGAGAGAAGAGTGTGTGTGTGTGTGAGAGAGAAAGAGAGATGGAGTGTGTGTGTGTGTGTGTGTGTGTGAGAGAGAGAGAGAAAGAGAGAGGGAGTGTGTGTGTGTGTGTGTGTGTGTGTGTGAGAGAGAGAGAGAGAGAGTGTGTGTGTGTGTGTGTGTGTGTGAGTGTGAGAGAGAGAGAGAAAGAGAGAGGGAGTGTGTGTGTGTGGCAGAACAAAAGAGACACAACACAAGTAAAAAGGAGAGAATGAGAAAAAGGCTCCTCACTCAGAGAAACTCTGCTCTTCAGCAAAAGCACTGCTGAGTGCGCAAACTCCACACAACACACACATAATGAGCTGCTAATAGAGCTGTTTAAAGGTGTTAGATCATGTTACAGACGCCCAGTAAAGACTTGCTGAGGAAATGACAGGGAAAGGGAGTTCAACATGTAGAGCTTTCTGTGTCTTTCTCACAATCTGTTTAATTATTTTGATGTAATCAAGAGTTATCACGTGATGTCTGGCATGAGACTGATGTCTTTACAATGTCGGTTTGTTTTTGATTCAAACCCATTTGTTTTTGCCATATAATGTCCTTGTGTGAATTCCCTGGTGTTCTCTGATTGGCTGACTCGTCTTGTCCTTGCACCTGATTGGTCAGATTGAGAGGACGCTGTTTGAGGACACGGTGAAGACACTGAATAATTACTATGCCGAGGCGGAGAAGATCGGAGGCCAGTCCTACCTCGAGGGATGTCTGGCCTGCCTCACGGTTTACCTCATATTCCTGTGCCTCGAGACGCGCTATGAGAAGGTACTTTATCAGTTTCAGGGAAACCCACCCTGAAATGGCATGTGAAAATAAAACATACTATCATGGGTCGCTTTATGTGCCGGTTTTTTGCAAACTATGGCAAATAAAAATGATGCTGATAGTTAAAAGTGCACCTTGTGTGTGTGTTTGTGCAGGTGCTGAAGAAGATCTCGCTGTACATTCAGGAGCAGAATGACAAGGTCTACGCTCCTCGAGGTCTCCTTATCACAGACCCCATAGAGAGAGGCATGAGGGTCGTATCCTTACAGTGTGTGTGTGTGTGCGTGTGCGTGTGCGTGTGCGTGTGCGTGTGTGTGTGTCAGACCCCATAGAGAGAGGCATGAGGGTTGTATCAGAAAATGTATAAAATGACTTCAAAAATATATATATATATATATAAATGCACTGTAATAGTTTATCAGTAATGCTAAAATGGAACTGAACAGGACACGTTTTAATCATATAAATGGTAATTCGTCTAGTAAGAGCATGCATGTGTAAAGTTATTTGTGTAGTAGTTTGTGTGTGTAAGGTTGTGTAACGCTGAGATGTTACTCAGGTTGTGTAACGCTGAGATGTTACTCCCTTAACCCGTGTGTGTGTTAGATTGAGATCAGTGTGTACGAGGACCGTAGCTCCAGCGGTTCAAGCTCAGGAAGCAGCACAACCAGCAGCAGACGATGATTCACACACACACACACACACACACTCGTCCACGTGTGACGCCTTCATACTGACGCCGCTGAACAGACACGACAGCGACCGCCAAACACAAACACACTCCACGAGACTCATCAGCGTGTCATGACCTCCACTGACCTGCAGCCGTTGCACATCGCTGTCAGTCCCTCGCTGTAGCATCCTGAGCTTCTGTCACTGTAATATGCAATCTCACTCACAAACGCCTGTGATGTAGCTGCCGATCGGCACACGACAGTCTTCCATCCTCACCATTTCTCACCCTTTTGTTTGATAATTTAATGAGCACTTTTACTCTAATTATTGAACAGAAGTCAAGGACTGAAATCTAAGCCCATATGTTTTATACAGGCCCCAGACACTGCCATCTTATTCCACGGGTAATTTGTATGACTTTGTTTTATTTTCTATTTATTTATTTCAATGTATTTTTATACACATGGTTTCATTTAGGCATTTTACACTTGACTAAAAATACATGTTTATGTATGTAAGTTTGTTTTTGCCATTGTTTTTTGCAGTGTGTGTGGGCAGTCACTTCCAATATGTATCTGTAATCCCGAAGTATGTCAAACATAATAATCTTCACTGGAAAATATCATTTGAAGAAGTAGGTAACATGTCTGCCAGTTTCGTTCTGACCAAATGAAATTAATTTCTTACAATAAATCCGCTACCGATGGTGATATCTAACGACCACAGAGTTAGCTCAGATGACCATGCAAATAATTAGTTATACTTTGTTCTCAAATTGCCAGCATGACACCGTAAGTTCAGCCCTGCAACTAATGTGACTTCTTTTCGTGGAGACAAATATTCATGCAGTATCACTGCTGTGTTTCCAGTCAGAAGGTCTCTTGAGGTTTGGAAGTACGATTGAAGATCTTCATCATTTCTCTCCTGTACTGTATGTGCATCATCTGATCACTCTGAGAACCGTCTTCGTCGTGTTGACAGACAGTGAGTCGGACCAGAACAGAAAACCTCAACGACTCGGATACAGACCTCCAGAGACACTCAGCACTGAGACCAGGAGAAGCTCAGGAAGAGGAAAACCAGGACGGACGGGAGAGGAGGAGACGCTGCTGTCATACCGGGAGACCACAGCTGGAGAGAGAGAGAGAGAGAGAGGATGAGAGGGATGAGAGAGAGGATGAGAGAGCGAGTGAGGATGAGAGAGAGAGAGGATGAGAGAGAGAGAGAGGATGAGAGAGAGAGTGAGGATGAGAGAGAGAGTGAGAGGATGAGAGAGAGAGTGAGAGAGAGAGAGAGAGAGGGAGGATGAGAGAGAGAGAGAGGGAGAATGAAGAGGAGGATACAGGTAAGTTGTGTGGAAAAAAACAGACCTGGTTCTAATGTGGAAAGAAAGAAGAAATGGGTGTTAAAAGAGCTGGTGGAGGTTCAGGTCAACACAACTCAGAGGTGCACTTCTGTTTAGCGTATTAGCTTGCAACTGCACTGTTAATAATCTCGAAGATAAATAAAGCAAAAAAAAATCCATGCTGTAGGTTTACACAAATACTATTTCATTACCTCTACGTCTACATTTATTTTGAATTATTTTCAAATTACTTCAATTTATTTTCTACTTCAAAATGTATTTCATTTATTTCAGTCAGTTTTTTTTCTCCATGTAATTATTTGTTAAATTGACTAACAATGTCTGACCTGTCAGCTGTCAGTGTTCTGGTAGTATGACTGATATTTGTTTCTCAGTCAAATATTTCAGTAATCATCACAAATTAGAAATTTTTTGAAAACTTGAATGCTCAACACTCAGATTTTATAGTGTGAAAATCATTCAGAAATGTGGACATTGCTTTACTTGCTTGAACTTTCAGCGGCTCCTATGAACATGGCTACAGTAATCCTATTTATTCTTTAATTTATTCTTTAAGTCTTTACCATTGGCCTGTTTTACAGCATTCATCAATTCGAACCATTTAAATTCAGATTCAAGTGCATCAAAGCTCAAATATGGGAGGGACTGTTCAATTCTACACCAAGTTTTGCAGTGTAGTTTTTTTTTATTTGCACAAGTGACCATAAAAATATAACTGAGCTCCCCAATGACCTGAGGGTAACCCCGGCATCTTTCCTGCTACATTCATTCATTCAGAGAGTCTTCCTAAACTTGGATCCGAACACCACCCACACACGCTCGGCCGCCTCTGCTGGGCTTGTAGCCCTCGACACATCTCTTCTTCGAGCTGCACTTATAGTGTCCGTATGTGTTGGAGCACAGCGGGCGAGTGTGAGGACACACCTGCACTCGTTTACGTCTGAACACGAGGAAGGAGATGACAGAATCATGCAGTCCCTCACGATTGCTTTATTAGTATTGCACACCATTACAATTTTAAACAAGTTATGAATAAGCAGGAAATAAAAAGAAAAGCAACAAGTGTGTCGGATGTAGATTTCAGATTTAGTTAGTGCTGACTATCATTTCACCCGTAGAAACGTGACAAGTAACAGTACAAGTGTTCAATAGCACTACAGTAAAGACTGAAGGTTTTGTGTCTGTGGTTGAGTTTGTTGAATCACTGGTTCAGTATCAGACATCTGACAGCACAGCTCTGATTTAATGAGACGATCCAGATGAAAATACTCAGGCTCTCGCTGTTTGAGGGGCAAGAGAGAGAAAACAGATATATCAATGTTTTATCATTATTCAGACGTGTTAGGTGTGTTCTGGATTAACCCTTTACGATTCCTGTAAAATTTGCCTAAAACGCCTAAAAAAGGCATACCAAAGTAAATTGCTGCATGCTGTTCTTGAGCCATTTGGATGATATGCATGGTGTTGACACTCTGAGGTTTGTTTCTCAACAGTCAGAATCACTGTACGTCTTACTGATATTGAGTAATAGCACTTTGAATACACTAAAAAAATAAAAAAATAATTCCGCCTACATTTCTTTTGCAAATAGAAGCCTGCAGATGACTATATCTGGGAGGTATGAACTGGAAATACATTTGGATCACAGAATGAAGCCTTACCAAGCCAAATTTACCATTTTATAAACAATATATTAGAAAATTAGTGTTTTACACATGTTTATCTAATTTTATGTCTAGACGCTTCCAAAAAAAGACACTTGACACTTGGAGACTCCAAACGACCCTTTGTAAGCAACGACACATACAATGCTGTAATTCTTGAATGCTTTCATGTACAGTCATCATTTTGGGCTCTAATGAAAGGTTACGCTTAGAGCTATTCAATTTCCCATCCAGATTCACTGTCAATAATTGCTGACACATAGTAACTGAAGCATAAACACATTATAGTGGCATTTATTTATAGAATCCAAAATGTGTACACTTTTAAAACTACATATATATTTATAATTTATAATCTAAATAATTTTTTTTTCCTATATTTCTATTTCTGTACACAGTACATTATTTAATTTGTGTTTTTTTTTTCTTATATTGGTGTTATATTGCATCCCTACTGTGTTATTCCTATGTATGTCTATACTATCATGCATGTCTTCATTATGTCAACAAAAAGTGGTCTGATAAAGACACTGATTGTACATGCTGTGTTTATTGTATCTTAAAATGGTTTACATAGTTGAAATCACAAGAATCTCAGCTTTCCGTGGATATATGACATGATTTTTTTTTTTTTTTTGACGACTTTACCCTGTTACTACTAGGCGTCCCGTCCCGCCGGCGGTACGCTGGATTCTTAAAGGGTTAACGGCCAAAAGACATTAGACCATTATATTTCAAATCTTCTCTCTGCACGTTTCGAGACTCAAGAGATCTGAGATCTTAAATCTTCTCAGCAAATCTGAGCAATAAAATCGGCATATTCATTAATATGCAAAACACGAGCCAAAATTAGTTGTTGTTTTTGTCATTGAGAAAATGCATTGAGCACTTTTGCACTAAAATATATTTAATTGACTTTTTTGGGGGACATTTGTGACATCATTTGTGACATCAATCATCGGTTTGAATTCCAGAAATGCTTTTAGAAACATTTTTACTCAAATTTATAACAATTGTTAACGGAGCATGTAATTCACAGATAATCTTACCAATGCAACGGCCGTTTGTGTTGACTGAGAATCCCTCTCCACACTGCACAGAATCAACACAGAGTATGTAGTAAGTACACAGCAATGACTATCAGATAACAATGTTTGTGCTTCGTTATTAAATGTCTGATTCTAAACTGTATATAGCCATACCTGGCTGTGTAAGGTGTGCATTGACTCCTCCTCCTCATTTGCATGCATCCATACCTGTGCATCAGATGTGAGCGCTGACTCCTCCCCCTCATTAGGATATGCGACCTCAATAACGGTGTTCATATCAGCGGACTCGAGCGGCCGAGCGATGGAGCGACCATCCGGCCAAAAGACTTCAATGCTGGTGGCCTCGTCGGTTCCTAAGAGCCAATCAAACGAGACTATTAATCTCATATGCTAATGACTAGAGTAGTTACTGAGATGGAACGAGTCAAAATTAAATATGTTTTAAAGTAGATTTATTTGGTCAGAAAATACAGTAAAAAAGTTGTATAGTGAAATATTAGTACAAATTAAAATATTTGAATATCCCTTAAAATATTATGTATTTCTGTGATGCATCATTACTCCAGTCCTCAGTGAAACCTTGCCTTACTGACATGTTTGATAAATTTAATGCATTCTTGATGAAGAAGAAGTATTAATTCCTTTCAGATTAAATCTAACCCAATCTTTGATGTAGAATAAAGCAGCTTTTTCATGAACCAGGGATACAATTATTTAAACGAAGCGACTGATTTAATAAGTAAATGATCTGATGTGTATACCTAACCCAAAGTGAGCCACAGGCTCCATCTGGCACAGATAGCCTGATCCTCCGTCAATGATGCGAGTGTGTGCGCCGCTGTGTTTGGTGAACATCACCACCTTCGCTCCACGAGCGAACGACCCGAACCGTGTGCGCGGCACCACACGCAGCCACTTACTAGACGAGCCCTGCGGACAGAAGAAGAGAGCATTGTAATGTTGATGTACACTGAATTTGATGAGGTCCTGAAGTCTTTCTGACATACCTGGTTGACCTTAAACACAGAGATGGGCTGAGAGGCGCTCTCCCCGTGAGCCACCAGAAGATCCAGCAGACCGTCACCGTCAAAGTCTGTCACTGTGGCGCCTGTTACCCAACCAAAACATCAGTTAGAGCAAGACATCAGGTGTTTTATTTCCACAGGAAGTGTCTGTGGTCATGTGATCTGACCTGTGCCCCTCCCCTGAGGCTCGGAGGCGTCGCCCACATCCAGCTCAGTGATCTCAGGGCCAGAGCTCTGCTTCCTCGACACCCTACACAAACAACACATTTCAGAATTATTCGTAATATTATTTATTTATTAATAGCTTTTATTTTTTATATTTTTTAGTTTAAATTTTTGTTTTTTATATTTATATTTAAATATTTTATAGTCAGCTTTAGTTTTAGGAATTATTTAATTTCTAAATTGTATTACGTTATGTTTATCTAATATTTATATTTTATTTTATACTGTATTACAATGAATGAAAACTGATTTTTAATAGTTTTTGGTTTCATCTAACAATAACAACACTGTCACAAGGACATATTAACTATTGAGAAAGACATTATAATCTCTAAATAATATAAATATATATATATATCAGTGAACATATTTTTTATTTTATTTATATAGCACCTTTCCGACACCCAAGGTCACTTTACAGAGACAAATAGACCTCAGTACCAGAAGACATTACATACAAAAGAGCTGAGAGTAATATACAGAAACCACTTACAAGATAAGATTAGAGATACAGAGAGACTGAAGATAAACATCCATAACAGTACAATCCACAGACTATGCCCTGAAGAGTAATACTCAGAGAAAAAAGGGGTTTTAATAGAGATCGACCGATATATCGGTTTACCGATATTTTTCCCGATATTTAAGCATTTTACCATAATCGGATATCGGTTTAAAAAAATTTAAATTTTACATGAAAGAATGTGAATTTTCAACAGTTTTTTGTTGTTGTTAAGATGACTGAAAGGAGGAAAAACCAAAGCTACACTCTGTTATTTATTTACTTTATAACAGTAAATAAATATCGGTTCTGCATATCGGTTATCGGGTACATAAACGTACAAATAATCGGTATCAGTTCTAAAAAATCAATATCGGTCGATCACTAGTTTTTAAGAGGTTTGTAAAGGAGAGAAGGGAGGAGTGGATGTACCTGAAGACTCTGTTGGGGGCGTTTCCTTGGTAAGCGATGTTATTAAAGAAGACTTCAAGCTGAAGATCGTTGTCGAAGTCGGCAGCGATGACGGTTCGAATTGGTGACGGAGCGGCGAAGGCCTGTGTGGCGACGTCCTACAACAACACAACAGACCGATTCATCAGCACAGGCACAGGTCGATATGAACACGTGATTTGATTTGCTAAATCTGAATCTAAAAATGTTTTTTTATCATGTTATTAAACTGTATTTACTTTTTTACCAAATCAAAATAACCCAACTGTAGTTTGATTGAGATTAATTGGAAAGCACAATGAAAAAACATGATTTTTGTGATGAGTTAGGTGTTTTTGCAAATTAACTCTTCATATATAGACCAATATAGCAAAAAAAACATTTATTTATGGCCAAAATGTTTTTTAAAACATGTTCGAAACAGTGAATCTACATAATTCAATGGTTTCAAATTTCCATATACCAATATTTATTTTAAAATAAGATACATTTTCAATCTTACAGTAGCCTATATTTAGGCTTTATTCACTATTTGTTTTGAACTGTGTTATATGTTCACATGTGTTATAGACAATCAAAGTGTTTCTTCAAATATGACATATATCAATGTATTTTCATGGACTGATGATTTAGATTTATATTATTAAAATACATTTCCAAATATTGACAAAAACTGCCCCAAAAATATATGGGTAGAGAATATATTTACAGAATCTATGTAATATAAAAATTTATATTTTTGGTATATTTTAGACTATATTTATTCTCTGATCATTTGTTGTTATAGATTGTCTTAACGCACTGAAGTAGGTTTACTGGGCGTCTTTGATGTTTTAACTGAAAAACAAGACAAAAACTGTAAGTAATCACAGGTGTGACACCTTGAATCTCTGCTGGCCGTCCTGCAGGTACAGCCGGTGTGGGCCATTCCAGTTCCCGTAAACGATGTCTGTCTTTCCGTCGCCGTTAAAGTCGGCCAGCGCCACACCTCTCCCATGCTGATACCTGTCTTCGACTCCTGTCATCACATCATAACTCATGAGTCTGAGGGGGGGGTTATGAATCAGTGCTGTAAATATGAAGTCAGGTCTCACCTGCCTCGGCGGCCACGTCTGTGAAGGTACCGTCACCGTTGCTCTTGAACAGAAAGTTGGCTCCGTTTTCATTGTCACAGAAAATATCCGAGCTTGTGTCGCTGAGGATCGGACCCACAACTACACCACGGCCACCTTATGAAACAACACTAACACTTTTATAACGTTAATCTTCCATGACAAGCTACACTAGCACTAAAATATTTGGGTTTTTGGAAATAAATTAATACTTTTATTCTGCATTTAATTCATCAAAAGTGACAGTAAAAAAATTATAATGTTACAAATATTTTTTTTCAAATTAATGCTGTTTTTGAACTTTCTATTCATCAGCAAGTACTGGGGAGAAAAATTATAATGGTTTGCAAAAAAATATTAGGAACTGTTTACAACATTGATAATAATCAGAAATGTTTCTTGAGCAGTATATTATAATGATTTCTGAAGATCATGTGACACTGAATACTGGAGGAATGATGCTGCTTCACGGGAATAAATTATATTTTAATTTACAGTATATTGAAATAAAATCAGTTACTTTAAATTGTAATAATATTTCACAGTACTAGTACTTTTAATCAAATAACTGCAGCCTTGGCGAACATTAGAAACCAATAACTAATCTTACCAACCCCAATCTTTTGAAAACCTCACACATATAAAAGCGTCTGCTAAATGACTAAATAAATAAAATATAACGACACGTGACTGGGGTCTCTCTGACCTGTGTACTTATTGACGTTGACTTGTGACGCAACATCAGACAGCGCAATGATGCCTTTCTCGACGTCACTGGCGGCTTCATCCATCTCTATGAGTGCGTGCGGACCCACGTCACCGCTGGCGTAGTTCGCCACGTAAATCGCGTAACGACCTGTTCCCTACAGCAGAATTAATTAATTATAATGCTAAAATAATTATAATATTTACTCAATAATTATTAAAAGGTTATTATAATATAAATATAATATTATAAAATTATTAAAATGGTTAATTGAATTACCTTTCTGTCGACACAAGCCACGGAGCGTCCCGCCATGCGATTGGCCACTCCCCTGCGTACGTTGACGTCATCGCCGAGCAGATCCTCGAAGCGACCATTACGAAACTTGAACAGTTTGTCAGCGTAAGTCGCCCGACCTTTAAAGAGTTTAGTTTGGTTTTGTAAGCGAGTGTTTAGTTGTGTGGGTCTATGTGTGTTTTTCTGCGTACCTGAGAAAGCGTTGTTGGTGTTGAGGAAGTAGATCTCCTCTCTGCCGTCTCCGTCCACGTCGCAGGCCGTCACACCGATGGCGTTTCCCTGCGTGTCTCTCAGCGCGTAGTACGGAGAAGCGCGGTCATCCACCGCTATGTTCACCAGCTTGTTTTGGGTACGGTCGTACTTCAGAACCAGGTTTGGGCCGTTATACCTGACAGCGGGCAAACAACGAAATCCTTAAACGGCCATGAACTGAGAAATCTAAATTCCCTTGATCTGTTGGCATATGTGACCCTGGACCACAAAACCAGTCATAAAGGTCAATTTTACGAAATTGAGATTTATACATCATCTGAAAGCTGAATAAATAATCTCTCCATGGATATATGGTGTGTTAGGATCGGACTGAGATACAACTATTTGAAAATCTGGAATCTGAGGGTGCAAAAAAAATCTAAATATTAACAGGGCTCTCAAGTTATAGCTAAAGTTTGGAGTGAGATTAGGGGAGGGCCACATAAGGGGGAGGAGTCACGCAAATGGGAGGGGCCATACAAAGGGAGGAGTCACTCAAATATTTGCAGCACACAAGTTCTCTATCATAGGTTCACTCAACGCTGCGTGAGCTTTCACGCTTTGGGAACGCCTTCTGCGTGACCGATGTCTGAAACCCTTATAGAGGAGCCGATGGGATTACAGCAGGACCCGATGGGATTACTGGCCGTGTTCTGAGGTCCTGTGCTGATCAGCTTGCTGGTTTGTTTACATCCATATTTAATGAGTCCCTCGCTACCTCTGTTGTTCCCACCCCATTTAAAAAATCTGTCATAATCCCTGTGCCTAAGAACAGTAAACCCTCTTGCCTGAATGACTATCGTCCAGTTGCCCTCACATCGACAGTCATGAAGGTTTTTGAGAGACTTTTAAAGAAACACATTTGCTCCTCCATCCCCGCTACTTTGGACCCTCTTCAGTTTGCCTATCGGCCAAATAGGTCTACTGATGATGCCATCTCACAGGTCCTGCATTCGCCTCACACACATTGACAGTAAAAATGGCAACTATGTAAGGCTGCTATTCATTGACTATAGCTCCGCTTTTAATACTATAGTTTTAAACCCTTTGCGGCTCCAGGGCAATCGTGTGTTGAATTACCTGGACGACTGGCTCATTCTGGCTCACTCCAGGGAGCTGGTGAGTCGTCACAGGGATATTGTTCTACGCCACATCCATTCTCTTGGCCTCAGGATGAACGCCAAGAAGAGTGTGCTCCTCCCATCTCAGCGAACCCTTTTTCTAGGGGTTCGTTTGGATTCCATTCAGATGCAGGCTCGATTGGCTCCTGCCCGGATATCCAATTTTACAGCATGTCTGGCCCGCTTCAAGCTAGGCCGTCATGTCTCTGTAGGTTCATGCCGCAGGCTGCTAGGCCTCATGGCAGCGGCCTCCCCTGTGTTGCCCCTAGGGTTGCTTCACATGAGGCCATTCCTTTGGTGGATGAAGGAGCTGAGGTTACACCCCTCTGTACCAGCCACTCGCCTTATCAGGGTGTCGCGCAGTTGCTCTCGACCCCTTTTACAATGGCGGGACCCCGTTTACCTTCGGAACGGGGTAAGAATGAGTGCGATTCACCATCGCCATATGGTCACGACGGAGGCTTCAATGACGGGCTGGGGAGCAGTCTTCGAAGGCAGACCGGCGAGCGGGGTGTGGACAGGAGAGTTCCTCTCTTGGCACATAAATTGCCTGGAACTCAGGGCTGTCTTCCTGGCTTTGATGGGTTTTCTCCCCATCCTCCGGGGACATCATGTCATAGTCAGGACGGACAACATGGCGGTTGTGTCCTACATAAACCGTCAGGGAGGTTCACGGTCGCGCACCCTGGACAGGCTTGCGCGCCGTCTTCTCCTTTGGTCCCAGTACAAGTTCCTGTCCTTGAGGGCAGTTCACGTTCCGGGAATACTGAACCTCGCGGCCGATTTTCTGTCGAGGCAGAAACTCAGGCCGGGGGAATGGACGTGAACCGTCAGACAATCCCAGATTTGGGAATGTTTGACAAAGCGGAAGTGGACCTCTTTGCTTCTCAAGAGCCATCCCAGTGCCTGCTCTGGTTCTCCCTGAGTTTCCCGACGATCTGGGCATAGATGCGTTCGCCCACCCGTGGCCAAATGTCATGCTGTACGTGTTTCCGCCAATAAAGCTGATCCCGACAGTACTATGCAGAGTAAAGGTGAGCAGTGCCGTCTCCTTCTCATAGCCCCATTCTGGCCCTCCCAGACTTGGTTCTCGGAGTTAACTCCCCTCTTGTATCAGTCCCTTGGGAGATTCCGATCAGGCGGGACTTATGTCCCAGCTTCAGGGCAGGATTGGCATCCCCAACCAGAGCTCTGGAAGTTGTGGGTATGGCCCATTCAGGGCCAAGGGCCGTGATGGATGTTTTACGTCGAGGTTCAGGAACCATCGCCAGTGCCAAGCCCCCGCTACTAGGAAGCTTTATTCTTCCAAGTGGGGTGTCTTTGAGTCATGGTGTTTAACTCGAGCAATAGACCCAGTTAACTGCCCTGTTGGTCCAGTGCTGGAGTTTTTGCAAGAGAGGCTGACAGAAGGGGCAGCTGCTACCACCCTTAGGGTTTACGTAGCGGCCATCGCAGCTTGGAGAGAGCTGATGAGATCCCCCTGGGGAGGCATCGATTAGTCTCTGCCTTTATGCGTGGAGTCAGACGGCTTGGCCAGCTCGCCCCACGCAGTTCCTTCTTGGGACTTGTCAGTCGTCCACGAAGGTCTGGTGACGGCCCCTTTCGAGCCCTTGGATTCAGACTTCAGAATGGATACACTCTTATGGTTCTTTTGCTGGCGCTTAACTACAAAGAGTTGAGACTTGCAGGCCCTGTTAGAGACATGAACTTTGCCCCGGGTCTGTAAAGTGACCCTGAGGCCTGCTATGTTCCCAGGTCTTGTCCACATCGTTTCGCTCTCAGGTGGTCCAAATGTGAGAGGCTATGCTCTGCCTGGTTCGGGCATTGAAGCTGTATGTGGATCTCCAAGGTGTGGAGAAAAACCTCCCAGTTGCTGGTGTGTTTTGGTGTTGGCCGCCGCGGGCTTGCCACGTCAGCAGAGGATTTCCCACTGGGTGAGAGACCCATTTCGCTGGCTTATGAGCAGAGCCTTCCTTCACCTCTTAGCTTTGGGCTAAAGCTTCTCAAGCTCTCTTTAGAGGGGTACCCTGGAGGATATTTGTGTTGCGGCAGGATGGTCCTCTCCGCACACTTTTGTCAGTTTTATAACCTCGACATAGACACGGCTCCAGGTTCTCAGATCTTCTCTGTTTGAACCGGCCGTTTTGGTGGTTCATTTTTTGGACCAGGCGGGCAGCGTTTTTTTTGGCGTGTTTGGTATATCGTTCCCAAAGCAAAGCTCACGCAGTGTTGAGTGAACCTATGATAGAGAACTTGCGGGTTGCGTACGTTCTCTGAATAGGGAACGAGACGCTTGGCGTGATTCTTTCACGCTTTGGGTGTGAAAAGACAGAGTTTTTTCGCAGAGAAATCTGAGGAGTGGATGGCGCGTTCGCCAGTATGAGCTGACGACGTGATTGCGTCAGAGACGGCGTCGTGCCATCAGCCAATGAATTGGCGTGATCTATAAGGGTTTCAGACATCGGTCACGCAGGAGGCGTTCCCAAAGCGTGAAAGCTCACGCAGCGTCTCCTTCCCTATTCAGAGAACAAGGTTACGCGAGTAACCCGAACGTTTTGCTAGCAGTTCAATTTTATCAGCACAAATAGAAATGATAACATCTGATGAAAGACAATTAATTCTAATAAAATAAAAAATATGTTTTTTAAAAAACAAATGTATCGAAAAGAAAAATAAAATTAGCCTCTGGTGTTCATTTGGCATGTTTGGGGCCAAATTTCTTTGTATTTTTGATACTTTTTTTAAATATATAAAACAATTAATTTGATTTGGATGAATTTGTCTGTGTTTTACCAGATTTACCAAATGTTATTACATCTCTAGTACTTTCCTTTCAGGAAGCCAAAGCTAAGCCTAAAGCTTCTGGTTGCAAAATAGTTGGAAGTTTTTTATTTATTTTTTTGACTGCATCAATAATACTTTTGCACGAATTTGGCTATATTCCAACGTTTGCTCTTACTATCTTTTAAGTGATTTCGTCCAGGAATCTTAAAATCGAAAAAAAAACAGTATATGAAGAGCTTACAACACGATTGGCTGGTAGGTGGCATTTAACTCTGTATAACTAGAGACAGCTATGAACTCGGCAGAGTATTAAGAAAATCGCCTTTAAAGTTGTCCAAATTCTTAGTTCTTAGCAATGCATATTACTAATCAAAAATATTTTTTTTATATATAATTACGGTAGAAAATTTACAAAATATCTTCATGGAACATGATCTTTACTTAATATCCTAATGATTTTTGGCATAAAATAGAAATTATCATTTTGATCCATACAATGTATTTTTTGGCTATTGCTACAAATATACCCCAGCGACTTAAAGGTGCACTGTGTAATATTTAGGATGATCTATAGACAGAAATGCAATATAATATACATACTTACATTTTCAGAGGAGTATAAAGACCTTACATAATGAACCGTTATGTTTTATTACCTTAGAATGAGCGATTTATATCTACATACACCCCGGGTCCCTTACATGGACGTCGTCACCATGTTTCTACGGCAGCCCTAGATGGACAAACTGCTCTAGAGAGCACGTTTCATCACTATCTTGTTCTTGCAATAAAAACACTGACACAAGGATGAACACCTAACAGTAATATTCACAATGACATCGGTTTATTTAATAATTAAATAAATATAATTCCTTAATGTACCTTTGTAAAGAAACCTCATTGCTCTCTGCGGTCTCAGACGACGGCGTCTTAGCCCTGTATCGGCCACCGTAGCTTCTCTAAAGAGAGGATCGAGCGAGGGACTGAGCCGTTGGTTGCAATTCGCAACCTCAACCGCTAGATGCAGCTACAATCTACACACTGCACCTTTAAGACTGGTTTTGTGGTCCAGGGTCACATATAAGAAGTCATTGTACTATAAAACATCCAGAACTGTATGCTTCTCTAGAACTAAGCTCCGCCTCCGCAAAGACAACACCTGCTTGTCGGCCCACCGATTTATGCATGTAGTGTAAATAACAGAGGCAAACGTGCAGGTCTACACCGAAACCAAACGATTCAGATGCTGTGCAGTGCCACAAAAACAGTCTGCTTCCTTCTGATCCCAACACGAGTGGATGAACTTTATTTTTAATGCCAGACCGCGTCAGTGAACTGGATTTTACCTGTTCTACTAATTCTAGAAAGATTGATACTAAAAGATCATGTGCTGAATATACCGACAGTGATGTTGCACACACAAGTGTGCTACTGTTTTCATCTACTCACTATTGCTTTGTCTGGGACGACCTAAATCACAGCAGCGTCCATCTAAGGAGTTAGTCTGTCACATACAAACTATTAGCCAATCATAACTATCATAACAGTGGGCGTTTACTTCTGAGTCTACAATCTGCCACAGAGCGTTCAGATTATAGCCTATTACATAAACGATGGTATGACACAGACGTGAACACTTTGAGCAATAGAGGTGAAGGTATAGATTAGCACTGTGTGAACTGCAACCTTCATGCACAATAAATGCAGTGCTAACAGCTCACAACGATACAGGTCAATAGCTTTTCACCTGCAATCTCTACAGTATGCTAAAGATGTTAAGTATTTGCACATATATCTTATTGCTATCTTATAATAGAGCACTGTCAATCACTCCAGATTGACAAAGAAAACACTGCTAGCCTGGGACGCGCGATCCATTACGGATTAAAACAGTTCAATATAATATAAAGTAAGGTGGAAAATAAGTATAGATTAGCACTGTCTGTTCGCTTGCGTGCATCAATCAGAGTGCAAACAGTAAAAGATGTTAAGGCACATGCGACGTGCACTCCAGATTAATATAATATAATAATATAAAGCATTCGGCACGGTCGTGTGTGAGTGACACACCCCAAATTATAGCCCCGCCCCCTGATAATGATTGACAGGTTTCTGTGTAGACATCAGAAATTCAAATGCAATGTTTTGGCAGGTTATATGCGCGACGCAGAGAGAGTGAAAAAGCAGACGTGGTAATTAATATTGCTATTTAAATATGACAGACTCCATAACTCGTAAGACATGGGAAATACAGTAGCAAATGGACTTCGCTTTTTCATTTGAAATCTGAGTGAAAATGCAAACAGTAATGTAAGATTAGCAATTGCATTTGAATTATGTCACAATTTATGCATCCACATATGGAAAAAGCAAAAAAAAAAAAATAAATCCTTTTGAACTTTGCCCTAAATATTATTCCATACACATACACATACATATATATATATATATAAACAGATTGGCCAAATATTTTATGATTGCAAACACTACAAGCAACAATACAATTACAATACAAATATTGTCATTAAACATTTGGCCAAATTGTTTTATTTATAAATAATTATGTTGGCATTTTCATCCAACTTCATCCAAAAAATGTCATACTTGTTGACAGATTTTTAAAAGTGAGTCAAAAAAGAGATGTTACAAAATCATGGCTTAAATCATTTATGTTGTATATATATATATATATCATAAATGTCATATATCTGCCTGTTTAATTTAATAATCACTGAGAAATCAGGCTATGCTGGAGTGTCTTTACCCGGCCACCACCACCTCCAGATCCCCATCTCCATCTACATCCGTCACCGCCATCCCATAATTCAGCTGGGTGGGGTTGTGAAGAGCATCAGGAGGCAGAACCGTATCCGTGGTGACGGAGAACATGGGCTGAGCTTGAGAGAGAGCTGACAGAGCCAAAGCGAGAAGACACGCCCCCCACATCCTCATCTCCACCTGTCAATCAAACAGTGCTCAGCAGCATTCACGCTTTAGCTTCACAATCGTGCAGTTAAATGTTATGTGAAAAGCATTTTTGACATTTCTTACACAGTATATGAATATAAAAATATAAATAAGATCATGTCATTATATTTAAATTCAACTGAAAGAAAGAAAAATTGGCAAGCATGCAAAACAGAAATAATGTTGTTTTGCATTAAAGAAAACAAACGAAAGAGATTTTCAGAGCAAACTAAAGCGACATGAATGGACAGAATAGTTCATGCATTTACATTACATTACATTTAGTCATTTATCAGACGTGTTTATCCAAAGTCATCATCACCTCAATAGAGAGGACAGTTGTTTTAGCTTTGCAAGTAAATAATAATGTGTCATATCACCTGTCGTGCTGGCTGGGTTGGGTTATAGTGGATACTCACTCCCTCGGGCTGTCCAGTGCGTGGCTTGACTGTAAATGATGTGTGCTTTCTGTTGTGTTCGCTCCTTACACAACTTCAGTGCTACCACCTTACACAAGCGCTTGTGTAAGCGACTGGCCAATCACTGTCGAGTATTCTAAATACCGTGCAGGTCCGACCAATCACAAGCCCGTGAGAGAAAAGAGGGCGGGAATCAGCATGCAGATGTGTTACGTGCCCAATAAATACTTGATTTACTCAATAAACTTAAAATCATATTAATTGATCAAATATAATCATGTTTGCTTGTATTGTTTATAACTGTAATATTAATTGTGGATAATTGTACTGTAGCATTTGTTGCTGAAAAACGTATCACAAGAACTGATAACTTATCATACTTGGCATTTATTTTTTTGTGATTCATTTAGTTATTTTCGCAGTTCGTTAATTAAATGATAAAACATGTATTATGCGTCGCTTTGGATAGCTGTCAACGTCCGCTTTGCTCCTAAACTACACTCTCAAACTACAACTCCCATAACACGTCGCGGCCATGACGTGCGTACGTCTCCAAACATCCGGTCGTGGTTTCAACGTTTCGGCGAACTGAAAAATACCGAGGCGTAAGTAAAAGTAAACCTTGAATAATTTCCTCTACAAATGTTGATTTTCACTGCTTAACATACCATCCTACAATATTTTGATGTTACTATCAGCTCTCATTAGTTGTTTTGAAAAGATAATTCGGGCTCCTAAATGGTGTCACGGTCAGTGGATATGTGTTTACGTTATGAACGCTTACTATTTAAAAATAATTTCAAACTTTAGAATGCTACATTGTTGTCATTTGATTAGTCATTTATTATCTTTTAAATTAAAATTATTTTGCAATTCTCATCCAAATTTGTCTGGAAACGTACGTTTTAAATAACGAGTCATACACGGATGTTGTAAAATCACGACTTATATTATTTCTTATCTGTGTAAGACACCGGAAGTGAAAGAGCTAGTTTTGACCAATTAAATTACATGCGGGCATTTTACATGTACATGGATCCCTGTAACAGGATGGTGTTATGCCTCTCTAAAAACAGCTTTTGTCCTCTTTCCTCACACAGATCCCTATGGAGACTGAAGCAGCTCAGCCAGAAGAGGGGCCCAAAACGACCCAAACCAAAAAACCCGCCATGGAAATCAACGTACCCAAGAAACACCAGGCCGAGAAGATGGAGAAGACTCAGGCAGGCGGTGACAAGAAATCCAGACCCCGGCCCCGCTACACCGACAAGGCCCGCAAGAACAAGAAGGATAAAGCCAAAGCCACAGAGACCCCAAACGGAGAGGAAAAACCGGAGGAGGGAGATAAAGAAAACCTAAACATGCACACAGAAAAAGAGGAGTCTAGAGATGATACGGACAATGTGTCCAGAACTATGAACACACCAGAGGACACGGGTAGTGCACTAGAACATGATGGACTGCCAAAAGAAGAAAGAAGAAGAGGAGGATGAAGGGGAGAACTGGGATTCTTTGTTTAATGATGCTGGGGACTGTCTTGACCCACATTTAATGGAGGATGTAAGAGTTACGATTCAACCACTTGTTTTTGAGTGAGCGGTCTCTTTAATGATGACCTGAGATGCAGGGTTTGATTCTTCTTCTGTTTCAGATGTCTCTTAAGGAGGGGCGCAAGAAGCCGTCTCTACAGGAGGCGGAGTTGGAAGAGGAGGTGGAGCTTCGGGACGACGAGCTGTCGCACATCGTGGAGATTTACGACTTCCCGTCTGAATTCAAGACGGAGGACTTGATCCGATCCTTCAGCTCATTCCAGTGCGTGAAGCGCTCTTAAACAGCAGCTAAATAAATCCATCTAAACAAACTAAACTGAAATAGCTACGTCTTCTCAAATCAAAAGACTGCATTAAATTAAAGAGATATTTGACCCAAAAATAGACATTTTCAGAAAAAGATTCGTAGAAATTCAGCTCTACATCACTTGCTCACTAATTAATTAAAACAAGCTCCATAATTAGTGTGTTCAAACCATTACTTCTGCCCAAAATACAAGTCCACTATTCATAATAGAGCTTATTTTTGATCAAACTAAAAGCTTGAACATTGAAAGTGAAGAATTTACGGTATACATATTTGTCAGATTATTATATATATTTATTTTTATATTATATATAAAGCTAAAACTCTAAAAAGGATTAGAAATGTTATGTTTCCTTGCGTGTCATGCAACCATAAAAATGCTAATGTGTGGTTAAATGATTGAAATGATAAGATCTCAGAGGGGGCTTCGTGTAGATATTTGATGTGTTTTAAGGGGTTTGTAAATCCCTGGTGTTACTGATCGGATGTGTGTTTTCAGGCAGAGGGGCTTTGACATCAAGTGGCTTGACGACACGCGTGTCCTCGGGTTGTTCTCCAGTCCCATCGCAGGTCAGTGTTTAACAGATGTTTTATGATGCCTGTACGATCTCTGGAATCAGTCGCTGGTTGTCTGGGAGCACAATAGCATGCCGGTTGTATCTTCTGTGATGTGTTTGAGGACCTGAAGCAGCAACTGAAGAGTAGAAATGTCACGTTTTGAAGTGTTTCCATAATGAGGCATTATCAAACTGGTTTCTGAATTTTGATTTAGACTTAGTTCACACTGCAGGTCTTAATGCTTTGCGCTGTTGCTCACATTGTCATTTATATGAGACTGTCATCAGTCTCGTGTGTGAACCGTGCACGGCCCTGAAGTGACCCGCGTGCGCAGAAGAAGACGTGATGTTAGACGGTGTTTGTGGAAATAAAAACGGATGCTGCTCGTGTTAGCCTGTGTTTAGCTATTTTTAAGTTAATGTGCAATCAGAGCCTAAATAACAAAATTATATTATTGTCTATATATTGTGATTTTTAATCTTCACGCCTCCTCCGGCGCAGAATTGTGACGTCTGTCGCATTTCAATGACGTAAAATTCGCATGAAATGCGACATGGCCGTTCAGACTGAAGTCGCATTGCAAAACATGGGATATGTATCCGATTTAGGAGCACATATGAAAGTGGCCTGGGCCTGATTTAAAAAAATCTGATTTGTGCTGTTCAGACTGTCATAAGAAAATCAGATATGGGTCACATTTGGGCAAAAAATCGGATTGGGGCACTTTAGCCTGCAGTGTGAACTAAGTCTTAGAAACTGTCATCAGCATCACACACATTCAAAACATTGGTAATCCCAAAAACAATAAACCTTGTGCTTTTATTGTATATGTTATTGTGTGTGTAGCTCGTGATGCTCTGAGGATGAAGAACCCCATATTGAAGACCAGACCCCTCTCCAAATCCTCAAACGCCACTAAAGCCCAAGTGCGCAGCTGCTCCGGTACGCCTGCTCGCTCTCATTCACTCGTGTTTGATCTATTCTGAGCCTGTTCTGTTCATAAACCCAGACTTGTGTAATATTTCACTGTCTCTGTAGATTATCTGCTGCCGGCTAAAGAGCGTCCGGAGACGAGTGCGGCTCTGGCGCGCCGCCTGGTGATCGGCGCTCTGGGTGTGAAGAGTAACCAGACCAGAGAAGACCGAGAGGCAGAGAGGAACAAACTACAGCAGGCCAGAGGTGACGTAACGATTCAGATGCTTGTGTTGCTGGACGGGGAAAATCAGGGGTTTATTTGATCCGTTCTCTCGTCAGAACTAAAGCGTTTGGCTGTTAAGCAGCGTGAAGACGCCTGGGAGGGCAAATGAAGAAGCAGGTTTGTGTGAAGCGTTTGACTTGATCATCAGTTCAGGTCTGAAGTGGTTTATCTCTGGTTTTGGGGACCTCCTGCAGGACTGCCGTCAAACCGGCACGGACTGAACCAAAGCCTCAAGAACCGGGTTCATCGAAGTCTGAGAGTCAACTTCAACAGGGACCTTTTATCATTTTATATCTTTCGATTCGTTTTGCTCTGTTAATGTTCATGATTGTTTTCAGTTTTAGAAAAGCCATTTTAATGTATTTCGTTGAATATTTATTTTCTTTTGGGAGACTAGAACAAACCGGATCACATGTCGGTGTGATTTAATTTTTGCTTCAGTAAAGAGAAAAGTCGCCTCTAAGAGCTGATGATGTCTCGCATGACACTTTTTAATTTTTATATGAGTGAATCTCATAAAATCTGCCAACTCAAAATAAAACATAAATAGGAAAGATGGTTTTGCTTAAAAAAAACAGGTCAAGCGGCAAGGTAGTACTTGTACTGCCATAAATTGCAGATTTTTGAATGAAAATGTAGTTACAGTGACTATTTTGTAAATCGTGATGAAGTTTTTTCTTTTAAGACTGACTAGAAGTCCGTTGTATTTAACGCCAGTCAAGTCTTCAGCAAACTATGAGCACATTCGGCGACTGTGACCACCCAAAGACAAGTTTAATTTTCCAAATGGATGTAACTTATTAAACGATAATAATGATAAACGTCTTATTTCACTGTAACTTTATATATTTACTTACAAATCAAACAGTTTTCATGGTTAACTACGGCGGTTTCTCAGTTTTCACTCTTTCTATAGGTGCAACGGCGGCTCCGGGGTTGTTTTGGGGGGTGGGGGGGGGGGCATAATTAAGCTGAGAGAAAGTAATGAACGCCTTTTATCAGTTTTTTTATATACAGCAGCTTCGAAAAAAGCTGTTTTCTGTGGTATTAAACTTCTCATATGCCACTGTTATTAGTAATAATGCCAAATATGACACTTACAAAATAATATCATTTATGAACGAATATAGAAAAGAGAATAAGTTGTGATTTTTTTTATTTCAAATCCACGGGCACACATTGTGGGGATAACCTCTCGTGCTGATTTGCATGATATCATGTGTCGATGATAGATATACGCATCAAAAATTGGCAATATTAAGAGGATTTAGCATTTCAAATTAATGTAGGTCTGTTACATTCTTATTATTATTACTAGCCTATTATTATTAGTATTCTTTGATTACTTTTATTATTAAATTACATGAAATTATTGCCCCGCACGGGTCTTATTAGTTTATACAGTGAAGCATACAGGTGCATCTCAATAAATTATAATGTCGTGAAGTTCATTTATTTCAGTAATTCAACTCAAATTGTGAAACTCGTGTATTAAATAAATTCAATGCACACAGACTGAAGTAGTTTAAGTCTTTGGTTCTTTTAATCATGATGATTTTGTCTCACATGTAACAAAAACCCACTAATTCACTCTCAACATGCCAATACGGTGACATGCTAATCAACTCAAAACACCTGCAAAGGTTTCCTGAGTCTTCAAAATGGTCTCTCAGTTTGGTTCACTAGGCTACACAATCATAAATCAACTTTTCCATGACATTATAATGTATTGAGATGCACCTGTAGGCCTATAATTCACATTATTAACAGTGCAGTCATCAATGACAGTTCAGCAGATTTCAGACACTGATGCGAAATTTTCTTGATTTTTCACTTTAAGCCACAGGAGAGATATTAAGGGAATAATTTAAGACGGCTATATACCGTTATTAACATATGTTAGAGTATATTCGTCTCTCGTTGTCTCAGTTTTCTCTTTCTCTGTATCCTTCACCGTCTTGCTTGACCCCTCCCTCATAATATCAGTTATTTATAGGCCACATAAGGCATTTTTAATGATTTTTCAATGTTAATGATGAAAAGTTTAATAAATAATAACGCTTATCAAAAAGATGATTTGTCAGTTTTTGTTAATCCCACTCACAATGTTATGCAAGGATATGATAATAATTAAAATAATAATGAAAATACCGCTGGATTTATTGATCGTAAACTTCTGTACTAAGTGTGTATGGAGCATCATATTAGCATAGGTGCAGTTTTATGTTTCAATCCAACTAATTTTTATGCTCATTTTGGAATATCGCATAAAAAAAATAAAAGCCAAGATGCGCATAAAAAAAACGTAAGCACACGATCGAGAAGGATAAACTTTTTATCTGATAAGAAACAAAAGTGCATAAACACATTTACTTAATTAATTCCATTGATCTGCTAAACAGATGCGTCCTCTGTGGAAAGAAACATAAATATTAATAATAAATATTACTGTTCTCTACAACAAACTGCATATTTGCAGCTGCGCTCATTTCTACGCTGCTCGATGTTTAACGTTATTCTCCTTTGAACCGACAAACACTTGATTATCGCCCCGTTGTCTCAGACTGAGGTAATGCTTTACAATAAGCTTCCTTTAGTTAATGCAGAAACTAATATTAACAATGAGCAATATACATTCGTTACAGTGATTAATAGTCTTTGTTAACGTTAGCTCATGTGCAAATGTTAACACATACTATTTCTAATAATGTATTAGTACATTTTGAAATGAACATTCATGTTAATGCATGCTTTAAACGTATTGTGGACCTTACAGAAACTTGTTTTGTTTACAATTTTTCATAAGCTACACTTTGCACACCCTGTTTTATGTAGGCCCACCCACTTAAATATTTCTGGCCACGCCCCTGATTATTACTGTAAATATTGTTCACTAAACGGACAGACACTTCTCTGATGTTGATGCAATCTGAATAAAACGAGTCAAACCTTTCTCTAGAATATCATTCATGTGTTGTATGTGCAATTCTTTGCTTTTAACCAGAGTTATGACGCATGTAACGATATCTATGACTTTCAGAACGGTCTTTTTATGAAACGATGAAGACACTGACAGCAGGCGACACAACATCAGCCGGTGGTGTGGACACAAATCTGGCCCACGAGATCCACTTTCCTGCAGAGTTCAGCTCGAACCCTAATCAAACACACCAGAGAGTGCTAATCAATGTCTTCAGGATCAGTAGAAATCACAGCTGAGCTGAACTACAGGAAAGTGGATCTGGAGCATGATTTGAGTGTCACTGGTGTGGACGCTTAATCAGATTAGACTGCACTGTACTAATTAATTTAAATAGACAAATACTCCCACAACTTTTTTCTTCTGGTCAGAAGTTTTGATAGCTGAACGTTGGCCGTTAAACAGTAACGGGACAGTCCGGTGTATTCATGCATTTATCAGAAATATAGCACTACTCTGACTAAACTCTGTAGTTATCGTTCTCGTAATGAACCTTTATAAAAATACAGCTCTGTTCTGCACTGTCACCAATCACAGGTCTAATGGTTTAGAGCAGAGAACTCCCTTCCGTCCTTGCCCCCCCTCCCCTCTCTTAATCACCCCCCCCCCCCCAGGCACACACACACACACTCTAATGCATTGGACTTTTTAGAGCAGAGAAATAAAATAGCTTAATAAGCCTTTGCAAACACACAATTCTGCACTGTCTGTGTATACTGGTTTGCAAACCATGTGCCTTATGCCAATCTATTTATTATTATTATTTTTTTATTATTATTTTTGTTCTAATGCCATTGATATTGTGCGCACTGTTATTTTAGTGTTATCATGCACCAGGGAGTAAGAGAGTAATGCAATTTCCCTGTATGTATGTACGGTACATGTGGTAGAATTGACTTAACTTTGAGAAGCCCAAACCACGAGAATACAAATATAAAGAATGCCATAAGCACATATTTCATAAACCAGTGTATATATAACCAGTGTTGGTAACGGTTATAAGTAACACGTAATATATTACTTTTTCAAGTAACTAGTAACGCATTACTTTTTAATTTACTAGAAAATATCTGAGTTACTTTTTCTCCATTTATTGATGACAGTGCGCCGTGTGAACATGATCTTACTGTAGATTATAATCTAGACTAAATATGAATGTGTATTAATTCATCCCACTCGCAAAAAACAGATTCAGTATTCATCAAAATGAATTAAAACAGTGAAATGCAAACTCAGAATATGACACAAACCTGCAATAATTAAATGTTAAACAACACAAATATATCTAATCTCATTTTATTAACGATGTGTTTGCTGCTGACCTTTGATGATCAGTTCAACCATACTAATAATAAACACAAATTACTTTAGATAAACTAACAATTGTGCTTCGTTAGAAGAGTGTTGAACTTTCTTCTCCTGTGTTCTTCTGTACAGACGTGTGAATTTACTCGTCCTTCAGTCTGAGGTTTATTCATTACACTTTTTGGTGTGAAAGGCTTTTATATTTGCTATAAATATTACTTGTATTAAAAACAAACAATCAAGCCCTGCTCATATTTAAAAAGTAACGCATTACTTTCCGTAAAAAGTAACTAATATTGTAATGCATTACTTTTAAAAGTAACTTTCCCCAACACTGAGTATATGCATTGAAATGCAGAGAATAAGTAATTTGATAAAATGGAAAATTACACAAAAAAAATAGTTAGACATTGTATCTACTTTAACACAACCTTTAATCAAGTTTGAGCAAAAGTAACGAAACAAACTAGACGGACAAAAAAAGCACTTGCAGACTGAACCGTGGTCATGTGATCAGATGAGGATTTTGTAATGTTTATTTTGTAGTTTTTAAAAACAAGCAGTAAAAAAAAAAGCATACAATTTATATTTTTATAACATCATGACTTCCAATAACGGGGAGTGAAGAGAGGGAGAAAAAAAAAAGAAACCCTCATTTCACAGAGTGAGGAGCAACACGTTGCTTGAGTTTCAGTACCAGAGCGCACACACGGGACGTGAGACCCACAAACATACACACGCACTGAAACCGCATTGAGATCACAAAAATCACATTAAAAAAACCACTACATGAATAGAAAGAAAAACACGTTAAACAATGGGAATGTTCAAATTAAAAGGACTAAAAGCAAAAACAAGGCCTAAAAAAAAAAGACATGGTTACTCATCGAGTTTGAAACAGTAGTTGTTAACACCTGAAGATTTCCTCTACATGGATCCGTTCTCAAAAAAATACTTAAAGAAACCATTAATGCAGAAACAGTAAGTGCACACTCATGAGGAGGTCAGCAGAAGCATCCCTCTGCGTCTCCTGGCCACGAGTCACACGGATGCGAGGAAGAGGAGGGACGAAGGGAAGGCAGAGTTCGAGTTCAGTCCATCAGCGTTTGTGGATCCAGCAAAAACTAGGAGGAGAAACAACAAGTGTTTGCAGAAAACCGTGACATTTCATAAAGACCGAAATCCGGCCTCGGAGGAGGAGAAGGAGTCACAGAGCTTTTCAGCTGGACACGAGAAGAAAAGTAAATCAGGAGGAGCAGAAGTCCTTTAGTGAAGGAGCGGGACGGACGAGCGCTCAACAGTCCCCTCACTGCGCCTGAGGAGAGAGACCAGAAAACACTGCGTATGGGAACAACTCACTTTCTGGTGCCTTTAAAAAGCTGGACATTAGGGATGCACCATATATCGGCCACCGTATCGGTATCGGCCTGATAAGAACATTTGGACCGATATCTTTAAGCCGATAAATAATGCATTATTTCCTTCAGAGACACTTCAGATGTGCGCGGTTCGCCATGATGATTTTGAAATGCTTGAAATATGATTGAATCACTTTGAAAAGGACGATACACTTATGTGCAACATGTGCAGAGCAAGTCTGTCATAAAGGCTACATAATTATAATAAGAACATTACTGTACTATTTTGATTCTTTACACATGTAATGATGTCCAATGACTTGTTTGCATTATTTATGCATTTTATTTTATTTGTGAGACTTTATGGCGAAATTTGGTAATGGGAGAGTAACTTTTTTAACTTACTCTGTTCAAACTAGGCGGCTTATGTTGACGTGGCTTTTAATGAATAGACCTTTTTTTTTAATCAGGCTCTCAAAAAGTATATAAAAAATTGGATATAGATTTATCGGCCAACATATCGGTTATCGGCTTTCAAATATAAATAATTATCGGCATCGGGCAAAATGTTCATATCGGTGCATCCCTACTGTACATAATACTTTGCAGATTTTCTTTCAGATCTATTGATTAATGTTGACCGGAGACTTTAACACTCATGTTGATGATACAAATGATGCGTTAGGACTCGTTTACAGACTTGAGTCGAGCAAACATCACCGGGCCACTCATAGTTTAATTATACCGCATGGAATTGATCATAAAGGTCCCATGAAATCAAAATATAAGTTTTTTGGGTGTTAGTATCAATGTTAATGTCTTAAGGTTATCAGTGTGCTCCAAAACAGTGACAATATTTTAGCATTCAAAGCTTGCGGTTTGTCACTTTTGCCAAAAATAAACGATTTTTTTGACGTCACATCCAATTTTCTGTCCAATCAAATGCTCTCTAGAACGCCAAGCACCCCTACATAGACGCTGAAGCTGAGATCCGTCAAATGAAAGGTGGTGTATCTGGTTATCAAACAAAGGAATAAAATATAAATCTAATTTATTTCACAAATGAATGAAAAAAAAAACGTCATTCGTGTGTTTATGTCCTCGTTGAGACGCCACGTGCGCTTCAGTGTGTGTGTGCTAAAGGAAAACGCGCGTCTCTGGCATCCATTCATACAGAGATATGATCGCGTTATAATGCTCATCAGATCGCGTAAATCAGTGGGAAACGAATAGAAATGATGATTCTGTGTAAAGAAACATCAAGTAAACATGCATTATCAGCGAATGGGAGCAGATCAGTGAAGGAGATTTGACCAGCGGTGCCCAGATCAGCTGTAGCACAGCAGCTCTACTGCAAACAGTAACAAGTACACTAACGTTACACAGACCTTTCTTGTTGGCGGCGTGTTATTTGAGCGGACTCTGATTTTCCGGTGAGCATGAGCGGTAACTGAATGATAGAGCGGAGCGTCACGCGGCGAGGGAGAGAACATTGGCTGCCGAAAATCGCATCCCTAGTAAAGGGACAAAACGATTCATCGAGGCACATAATTATGCTACCACTGGATACCATGCAACGCACATCAATGACATTGCGTATCCGGCCTATGTAAAATCTGCTGCAAATTTTTTCCGCATACTATTGTGTGTATATATGTGTACATAATGTAAAATGTGTACATACGGTGCATAACGTGTATTGATAACCAAGTATGTCTAATAGTACACTGTGTGTACTGAGTATATGTTCTGCACATTGTCTTCTGTACAGTCTGCAAGTATGTACTGTCTATGTGTAAATTGTTTCTGCACTGTCTGGAGCACGCTTTCAAGACACACGTGCTGTGTTGATGTGACAATAAAAGTGATTTGATTTGCCTCAGATTTTTTGTATTCGAGTTACTCGAGGAATCGTTTCAGACCCATTTCAAATCTTCCGTTTATGTCTAAAACTGTGGGTAGTAAACTTCTAAAAGGTTTGAGTTTAGGATGTTCTGGGTTTATTTCGTTGAACACGAGGTACTTTACTACATGTGCTTTGTCACAGCTATGCTGCAATAAACATCATCAGGAGCTTCAACGTCCTCATCACTTTCTTACAATACAATGTAGATATAAATTCAATTTGAACTTTAAATTGGTCTATATTTATAATATGCACTGAATTGAATGCATATGCACAATTAATAACAGTACAGACAGAGGTGTGTGTGTACCTGCTGGCCCTGCTGTGTGGCGCCCGGCTGTCCCGGGGCCTGTCCCGTCTGTCCGTAATAAGCAGCCTGCTGTCTGTAGTACTCGGCCCATGCGGCGCTGTAGTCCGTCTGTCCCGCCGCTGCGGGTCCAGGGGCTTGAGCTCCTCCTGCGGCGGGAGCAGCGCCTCCTCCTGCTGCACCTGAGAGAGGAGAATCATCAGCTGCAACTAGCGCTCGACCCATATTCGTTTATTTGACAGCCGAGGCCAAAATCTTGGAAAGCAGGCTGGCTGATATAAATTCATTGATTTTAACCAATATTTAAGAATTTTGAAATCATTTGAAAATGGATTGAATTATTTTTCCAAGTGTGTGTTCTGGTTCTGTCCATATTCAATTTGCACGGACCGAACACTTTATAAGATCTCACAGCTGGATTCAACCAAGTCTGCAAGGTTTGTGTCATTAAATGTTCATTAGTCCTTCAAAGATGTGTTTAAATGTTAAAAATGCGTATTTGCTGAATGCTGGCGGCAAACAGGAAAGTATTATGTTTGCCTTTCTATTACTAATAATATAAAAGCAATACTTTTTTGTATACATCTTAATTCCTTTAACAGTTCTACCTGATTAGACCGATTTCAATCCGTATTAGACCAAACTGTTAAACGACGACAGCGAACAAGAGGGAGAACGTGACGGCGCTGTCAAAATAAAAGTCCCTCCTCAAACACATCGGCCATCTTGTCAGCCGATGCTTGAAAAATGCTGATATATCGGTCGACCACTAGCCAGCAGACTCAGTCACATGCATTTCTCTACTCCATCTGTCCGAGTTAAGAGGAATGAGTGCTAGTACCCATCTTTTTGTAGTACTCCTCCCAGGCCTTGGTGTAGTCGGGCTGGCCGGCTCCGGGAGCAGCTTGGCTCTGGTCAGCAGGAGCGGGAGCGGCCGGTTGGGCCGCAGGCGTCTGTCCAGGCATGGCGCCCCCTCCGGGCTGCTGGTAGTACTGTGCGTAATAAGCCGCCCACGCCGCGTTTTGATCCACCGCTGCTTTACCTGAGAAACACACACATTGACTTCAGATACTTGAACCAAAGACACTTACAAAGATGAGCGGAGCTGAAATAAACTGATTTATTTCAGTTAACAATTTCACAAAAGAGGCCCATTTTAAAATCACTGAAACGGTTTAAAACAGCTGCTTTGAAAATTCAGCATTCATAATAAAATACATTTCAATAGAAAATAATTAGTTTTTTTTTAAAAACTAGTTTTTTTTACAGTGACTGATTAAATGTTGTACCTGTATAACAATGGTAGTATGTGTCAAACTGTTTTAATTAGTGCATTTTCTTTATCTAGTATAATTTAAAAAACAAATTCATAACTTCAGGATGCTAATGTAACGTGGACACGAGAGCTTGAACAGACATGTGACTGTAGTAGCATAAGCTACTCCTGTAGTTTCATTGTCCTATCAGGACTTAAACACAAACGCTGAAAGCGACAATACATTTACATTCAGGCTATATATTTCTTGTCAGCATGCGTGATCCCTGGGAATTGAACCCATGACTTTTTGCGCTGCTAATGCAATGCTCTACCACTGAGCCACAGGAACACAAAACTACTCACTGGGATCTTGTGGCTGCCACTGTTGGTACGTGTTTCCCCAGCCCTGAGGATACTGACCGCCAGGAGGACCGCCGCTGAAAACAGAACGAGTGTGAGCATGTGCAAACAACATCAACCATTTCCCTGAAAGAGATTTGACATTAAAGCAGTACTGACTGTTGTGGTCCACCAGGGGGTCCGGGCTGGTACGGGTTCTGGTTGTAGGGGCCCATAGGTCCAGAGGGGCCAGGCCCACCCGGTCCAGGTCCAACAGGGCACAGGGGACCCTTCGAGGAGATTCAGACCACTTAACACCAGCGAACACGTCAAGATAAAGCACAAAAGCGGAGTTTATGGTACCTCGATCTTGTCCTCGATCAGCTGTTTGGCGTGGTCGATCTGCTGAGGAGATCCCCGGATGATAAACAGTTTGAAGTTGGGGTCGCCGTTGGGCGGCGGCTGGCGCGAGATCTCCACGAAGGCGCCCGTCTCCTGGTTGATGGCCTTCACGTTCTCGCCGCCTCGGCCGATCACCAGACCGCATTTGTGGGCGGGGATTGAAAAGGTCATCTCGCCACCAGGAGGGCCCCAGTTACCCGGACCACGCCCCCTGCCACGCCCACCCGGAGACATGCCTCCTCCCGGAGGACCGGAGGGACCCTGACGGACAGACCAGAGATTAACCAATGCAACCAAACACAGATGAATCCAGTCATATAACTGCAACTATCTGTACAACACAATGTCAGTGAATTTGGCAAATTTAGGATAAATTAATCAAAATTAGGGCTGGGTTTTATGATTTCAATTTAGACATGCTTTTTAATTACTAAAATGTAAATTGCATCTTTAAAACTGAATCCAGAAACATTTAAGAAAAGATGGAAATTAAAAATAAAATACACACACACACATATATATATATATATATATATAGAGAGAGAGAGAGAGAGAGAGCGAAAGAGAGAGAGCGAGAGAGCAAGAGAGAGCGAGAGCGAGAGAGCGAGAGAGAGAGATAGCGAGCGAGAGAGCGAGCGAGAGAGAGCGAGAGAGCGAGTAGCGAGAGAGAGAGAGAGAGAGCGAGAAAGCGAGAGAGCGCGAGCGCGAGAGAGAGCGAGAGAGAGAAGCGAGAGAGAGAGAGCGAGATAGCGAGAGAGAGAGAGAGATAGCGAGAGAGAGAGAGAGATAGCGAGAGATAGCCGAGAGAGAGAGAGCGAGCTGACTCCAAGCATATTCAGATATATTGAGATGAATCTGAGCATCACTGACCCCTCCTCCTTCCTCTCGGTCTCTGATGCTCTGCAGAAGTTCGTTGATGATACTGGCGGCATGTTCACAGCGGTCAGGAGGACCCATTATGGTAGCGATCTTATCTGGACCGGAACCGTCATCTACAGAGAGAAGAAATATTAAGTTATGCAACACAATATCATAAAACATTGAGTTTAGTCAGAACCAGATAGTCCAAACAAACCTGGTTTAAACTGTATCCTCACGCCGGCATCGTTCTGAATCTTCTTGATCATCTCTCCGCTTCGGCCAATCACAACGCCAACAGAGTGACGCGGAACAGGCACCTGTCCAATCAGCATGAAACGACATCACACTCACATTTCAAGTGGCAAACAAGCCGAAACGTAGACGATTAAACCAATCACACACCTCGATTCCTCCTCCACCACCACCACCACCACCTCCTCCTCGAGGGCCGAAGTCATTTCTGTCGAAGCCGCCATGATCCCGCTCTCGCAGAATCTCCTCCACCATTTCACGCGCTTGCTAGAGAGAGAACGAGACACGGACCCCGAGCGTCAAAACCTTAACCGGCTTGTTAAAGGTGCAACAGGTAAAGAGAAGACAAAATAAGGGATGGAAACAGGTGAAAGAGAACTGGAGAAAACGGTCACACCTGGACTTTGTAAGGATCTCCAATGATGCGCAAAGGCTTGTCCATGTTGGGTCCCTGAGACGGGTCCTGAATCAAAATCATCTTCACGCCAGCGCGCTCCTGAAACACAAACACGGTAATATGTAGGTCAAGAGAAGCTGTCGGTTAATGCGTGAAATGTATACATTTCAGGGAATACGTAGTCCAAAATCTATAAGCAGAAACAAATAATACAAGCTCATAGAAATTACTTGCATAATTATACCGGAAAACATACAATATAATACAGTAATAGTTACTATAGTTCATAAGTGAGATAAATTAGACTTGTGTTTTTTATCTCTTCTGCTCACCAAGGCTGCATTCATTTAATCAAAATCACTAATATTTGGTAATATTATAATTTAAAGTAACTGTTTTCTATTTGAACATTTTAAAAAGCAATTTCTTCCTGTTATGAAAAGCTGAATTTTCAGCATCACACGATTCTCCATAAATCATACTAATATGCTGCTCAGGAAACATTTCTGATTATCAATGTTGAAAACGGTCGTGCTGCCAAATATTTTTGTGAAAAAAATTATAGTTTTCTCCAGCTTTCTCTGATGAATAGAAAATTCAAAAGGACAATTTATTTGAAATAAAAATCTTGTGTAATATTATAAAAGTAACTTTAGATCAATTTAATGCGTCCCTAGTGAATAAACGTAATTTCTTTAAATAATAATAATAATAATAACCAAGCACAAACTACCCATAATCCTCAAGATCAAGGCCTCTCTGCACTCACAGACATGCACAAGCTCTACCTGTAGCTGTTTAATGGTCTCTCCTCCTTTGCCGATGATAAGTCCTGCTTTTCCTGCCGGAACGATCATTTCCTGCATGTGGCCGCTCCCATTGGTCGACTCGTGGAAGGAGGGCGGTGCGCCCCGCCCCCGAGAGACGATGTCATCCAGCAGCATTTTAGCCTTCCTGCATGGACGGGTCAAAAGGTCAAAACACCACCAAACAGATCCACACCGCAGTTAAACATGAGAGTAAACACAAACATACTGGATGGCTTCAGGGGGGCCGGAGAGAGACACGATCCTGTCGGGAAGACCGCCGCTGTCTAAACACACAAACCCAACATGTTCCATCACACCTCATACATCTACACAACAGAGGGGCTGACTCTTCTGAAGCGGTGTGAGACTCACCTGGAGCAATCTGAACTTTACAGCCAGAGTCCTGCTGGATCTTATTGATCTGCTCTCCACCCCGACCAATGACTGCACACACACACACACCATTCATGTAGAATTACCATCATAAACAGACTTTAGCATCTCAAAAACATGTTCAGATTCACGGTTCAAACCTAACGGGAGTGCGATATGAAAAAAAACATTCTGAGATTTTATTGATGACGATATTTTGTTGTGCTGATATATTAAAGACTATCGTGGACAGCTGACTTCTAAAGTTTTTGATATTCTTCATATTCTGCGGTGATCAGTTCACAACAGTGATGCCAATTAATCTTTTCAAATAAGTTACATTTAATGGCCATTTTTACCTACATAAAGCCATTTTGCTAAAAGTGTGCATCATCTTTGGAGTCAAATTCTTGCATTTAATCAGTCAATTAGAATAAGACATTTGGGCTGTTATCAAACAAATGAAATTAGTACTGACCAAATTCATCTTTGCCATGCACACACACACTTTTAACTAGGGTTGGTTATCGTTTGAATTTTATCGATTCAGATACATATGCTGGAATATGAGCATTTATTCTGTCATCACATGGGTGCTGATGGCGCACGTGCAGGCGTGAGACCTGAACAGCACACGTTGATATCTGTGTTTAAACTAAACTCATGTAAGCTTTAAACACTTAAGAGCCAGAGGACGCGAGCTCACGCGCGCAGTGAGAAGATTTGTGTGCGCCTCAAAGCCTCAGGACACGCGCAAATATTAAGCTCTCTCTGAAGTATTGTGTTTGAATGGACAAATTCACACAAAAATCATGTCAAAATGCCCGTCTTGGTAAGCATCCTATAACAGACACAGCCGGCTGGACGTACAGCATCAGTGCATTCTTAATATTCATCAAACAGCAACAAAGAAATCACTCACTGCTCTTGATTGAATCGCTTTTGTAACTTTAATAAAGATGAATCTTTAATTTATACAGTCAAATATGCAATGCTGTTTTATATTTGATTACTTTATTCAATTTCTGTACCTAAAAACTAATGGACCTACCTAAAAAAAAAAAAATTCACTGTTTATTTTATTTGTATCTTTACTATATTGCATTTATTTGTGCGGTTGCTTGTAGCTAGATAGATTATTCTTATTTTCTTTATTTTTATTTGACCATATAGTTTTACCCCAAACACGCCGAACCGTACCGAAACCGTGATACAAACCGAACCGTTCCACCCCTAATATATACATTTTTAAAATATTATTATTAAATGATAATTAATACTGCAAATAAACTAACATTAAGATTTAACACTATATTTAATAGTTTAAACTGTATAACTTATTTACTTTCATAATTTTGTATTTATTAAATACACAATATATATGTAGATTAACCCACTACAAGTAAAAAATTAAATCAAGCAATTAAAAACAATAAATTTTTTAATTAAAAAAGTAAAGCATTTTTCATTCTTTTGGCAAGAAATATGACCTCGACTGTTGAAACCAACAAGGAAGCGTCTTAACCTGCAATTCATCGACTGGCCGCTAGAGGCGGGCTCCAAAAGGGAGTCTTTACAGCAGAAGAAATATGTTTACAGCCTGGTACAAAAAATGTTTTTTGGTCTATATAGCTAATGTTGCCCTTCATGACAACTGTGAGGGGGTGAATGTTTTTAGAACTCATCTGTTTAAATTATATTGAGCCTTAAAGTTCTGAATAATTAAGGGCGTGGCCAGTTGAGTGACAGGTGGATTACTGCTGCTAGGCGGGTGTGGTTTCAACAACAAGCTCCACCCACATCCCGCCTTTTTGCCCATTTTCAATTATCCAGGAGTGACGACCTCAAAACTGCTCTTCAGAAACCTACAGGGTGACGTCACGGACACTACGTCCATGTTTTTTACAGGTCTATGGTACAGACCAGTGTATGATGGGTAATGTGAACTTACTGAGCCCAACCATGCCATCAGGGACTCTGTACTCCTCTGAGAGAGTCGAGGGACGTGCACTACAAAAAGACAGAAACAAACAACAGTCAGAAGAGTACAGGCAGACAGATGTGTTCAGTTCTTAGTAACTTGTGGCCGGAAACCCTTTTCAGAAAAGTTGTCATGAATTAATGTGATAGATAGACATCTTTAGACTCAGCTAGGGCTGCAACAAATGATTATTTTGATAATCTAACGATTAATCTTTAAATATTGCTGCGGCTTTCACACCGCTGTCAGTTTTTGTTGAGTTTAGTTCGTTATTGAAGAGGAAAGCATGCAGCATATATTTACATATTCATCCAAACAAGCGCTGCCTTCTCTTGTGTGTTTTTATGTGTACATACGGTGCATAACGTGTATTGATAACTAAGTATGTCTTAAAAAGTACACTGTGTGTACTGAGTATATGTATGTGTATTCTGCACATTGTCTTCTGTATAAGTCTGTAAGTATGTACTGTCTATATGTAAATTGTTTCTGTACTGTCTGGAGCACGCTCTCAATAATTTCACTCACCAAGTGAACATGTGCTGTGGTGATGTGACAATAAAAGTGATTTGATTTGCATCCAGGAGAGCAGAACTAGTCTTGCACTACAGCGCCACGCTGGTCAAACCGCAGTATTGCAGGCTCTTGTATTAGTTCATACGAGATCAAACGACTACTCCACAACAAAAATATTTGTAGACAATTGTTTATGGTCAACGTTGTTGATAATGTCAACTAATCGTTGCAGCCCTAGTCTCAGCACATTGATTTTTGAGTGGCCCGCCATGTGGCACGTATTAAAGACACCACATTAAAGGGCTACTCCAGCCCAAAATGAAAATGGTCATTAATCACTTACATGTCGTTCCAAACCCGTAAGACCTCAGTTCGTCTTCGGAGCACAAATTAAGATGTTTTTGTTTGAATACGAGAGCTTTCAGACCCTCCATAGACAGCTATGCACCTGTAATGTTCCCAGACCCAGAAACGTAGCAAGGACTTCGGTGAAATCTTACGGGTTTGGAACGACATCCGGGTGAAAACTTGGACATTTCAATTTTTGGTTGAACTATCCCTTTAAGACGTCAGATGGAGTCAGTGGAAACCGAAACCAGCCTAATTATACATGTAGTTATTCCTGCCTTCCCAAACATTCAGATCTGATCTAACGACTCTGCCGAAGTTAACGGCGGTAACGGCTCTGATCAGACGGTCTTACCTCTGCTGGGAAAGGGCAGCCAGCTGGGCTCCGATAGCTGTGGATGAGAAAGGGATAAAATCACTGCTCTAAAAATACACAGACATGTGCTTCGAGTTGCTAAAGGTGTGTGCGTGTGTTTATAGGAGTAAAAAAAGTGTAACAAATAAAAAAGCCAAGATAGCCATACACAGGGCTGAAGCATTGTCTCTGTCAGATGCCATCTTCTTACATTCAGGCTGATCTGAGGGGAAAACACAAGAACAGCTCAAAAACAATCTCAGGAGAGTCAGACGGACAGATCCAGAGCGTGTCTCTCTGCCGCCGTACCTCCGTCCTCCAGCGATCGCTTCTGTGCCGTGAAGGAATAGCTCTCCGCTCCGCCGTTATTGCTCATGGGGGGACCCGTGACGTCTCCGCCGATCTTTGCTGCGATCTGCAAAACGCAAGTTATGAGGAAAAGGTTATTTTTTTACATTTTACAAAATACTTTTATCCATTGCAATACATACACTACTGTTTAAAGCTCAAGGTCAGTAAGACATGCTTTTTATTTTAGCGTCTCTTCACTCACCAAGGCTGCATTTATTTGATCAAAAGCTGTAAAAATCTAGTATTTTATTACAATTTATTATAACATAAAAAGTTATTTTTTCCTGTGATCAAAGCTGAATTTTCAGCATCATTACTCCAGTCTTCATTTAGCAGAAACTTTTCCAAATGAGCACAACAGAAGCAATCAAAACCAATAAAAGAGCAATAAAATGCAAGTGCTGTGGCAAGTCTCACTGACCCTTCAGAAATCATTCTAATATGCGGATATACTGCTCAATAAATACTTCCTATTATTATTATTAGCATCACAATTGTAATCAATGTTACACAGTACGAGATTCTTCTCTTTTTTTGACAAACACTATTGTTTTCCATTGTATTCTTTGAAGTAACTTCGGAAAACAAAACAAAGCTGCCCAAAACCACTGCTGTAGCCTAGTAACTGCCACGATTTGAGTCTATAACGCTGTTTTTAGCATTACACAATGGTGCTAGCATGTTTCACAGAACATGTACCCAATAATACCATGGTACTAGCATTGTGCGCGTTCAAATACATGGTATTACCATGGAACTACTTGTAAGGACACCGAAGGGAAAAAAAGCTACGTTAATACGACGTTCGTGAACATTTACAATGGTAGTAACGTTACCATGTTACTACGTGGACTAACGTTACCGTACAAGTCTACGGTACGCGAACATACTCATTATTGACCATGCTAATTACCGAAGAACCGTATCATTACCATGTGCTAGCATTTTTCTACCAATGTAACGTTACCGTATTCGTTTGTAATGGTAAAATTTCACCATATATTGCTGTAGTTCAAAATCACACGCGAGCGCGGCTCGTGCTAACGGACGATTGTGGCGCACGCCGGCTCATGTGCCGCGGCCCGCGCGCTGACCCACAAACGCGGCCCGCAGTGCGGCTCTCTCACCTGCCGCGCGCGCTCTACCGCGTCGGCGAACGCGTCTTTCTTGATTCCACCGGCTCCGGGTTGCGGCACCGAGCTGTACTCAGACATGCTGTCCGTACGGCGGGAGAAGTGTGCGGGATACGGCGGGGAGCTTTAGGCCGGGCGAAGGTGCGCAGACGCGGGAAGACGAGCGAGACAAACGCATGGGAGGGACTAAAGGCCTGCGGCTTTGAAAGCGGCCTCCTATAGGCGTTCTAAATGAGTGGCTGTTGCGAGGACCAATCAGACGGGAGCTAGAGGCGGGCGTAGCGTGAGCATTGGACTACTGACCCAATGAGTGGAGACGGTTTTTAAGCAGGGCTGACCGACGCACAGGGCTTGCCAATCAGCGCTCAGAAACGCATCGAAATAGACCAATGAGGTTCAAGAAAACGCTGATGGACAATGATAGACGTTTGGATCAGCGTATAGGCTCTTTAGGACCGTTTAACCTTGCTGTTCACTGCATTTGTTTGGCATTTTAAAGGGTTAGTGAAAATACACGGTGCGTTCCAAACGGGATATATCGCCCTTCGGAGTGAAAACAATCATGGCCGCCATATTGAAGGCTCGTTCCAAACCGAAGTGCTCAAAACTGGCCACTTCAAAGGAATGGACACTTAGGTGGCCCCCATGATCCTTTGCGCCGATTCTTTCCCTGATGACGCAGAAGGGCACTCCACGGTTGTTTGGTCCCCTACACCCTTCAAAACACTCACTCCGGAGGGTAAACCCTTTGAAGGGGATCATGAAAGTGGCTCGGCTTTTAGCTGCGTCCCTTGCCATAGTAACTTACACTCCACGGCTAACCACCAGCTCCAGGGAAGGTTATGTTCTGAGTTAGAGAGCTCAAACTGAAATTGGACCAATCATATGTGAGCAAAGTGACACATATCTGATGCAAAAAAGTCACGCCCCCAGTTTCTTCGTCTTCTCTTGGTTAATGGCGGATTGCAAACAACTTTTATGTGCATAGCGCCATCTACAGTACAAGAGTGTGTAACATCATCAGTGCTCATATTCTTCTCATTAACCCTGTGCCATTAAGGAATTTAAATAATGCTTTCCTGGTGATCCTGATCCCCTCTCCCTCTCCTTCGGACCCGAACCCTATCTTAAAACACCCTTCTTTCCACCTCATATAGAATACAGTCAAATATGACATGCCCAACATTGTCTTTAACCCCACAGTTATCATTATTACGTCTCCCCATTGAAAACAAGGTGCTATTCAGTCCTGTGTGAGCCACTCTCATTCTTGTCCTTAAAATGTATTCCCGCCTGTTCCTTTCTTTATGGTTTTTAATACTGACAGACCTTTGAATTTGATAATATTCTCTTCCTTTCTTGTCTTCCTCTCACCGTTTCTGCCTTATTTCAATACCTTTGCTCTGAACTATTGCTTTTCCCTCACCTTTCCCAAGTGGAATTGAACTGATGTTTCTTTTAGAAAAGCCTCTTTTGCCAATTTGTCTGTATATTAATTCCCTTTTACTCCTTCGTGTGCTGATACTGAACATCTAATCCTCCTCTATGAAGTCTTAAACTCTGATCAAGTTCATTACTCTTCTCTGACAGATGCCCCAAATTAAAGCTCACTAGTGCTAAAAAAATAATAAATCTGGCTTTAATGATAATTACTTGAGTTATTTTATATGATTTATATTATTATTAATCCATTACACACATACACATAGTTTAACAGTTATTATAAAGCATTTATTTTAAATTCATGTTAATATATACAGGTCGTATGTAATATAAATAAGCTGTAGAATCAATAGATAATGCTTTAAAAATGACTGCGACCTTATATTTGAGTCTCTATCGCTGTATATTTCCAAGTATATAAACTAACTGACTGCACTGATAGAGCAAGATCATTCCCTTTATTTGTGCTTTTCATGAACAAGTACTTTTTTCATTATAAATGCATTTAAATGAATAATTCTTCAATCTCTTAACCTGTAACCAAGGCTTGTGATTGGCTGTTCAGCAGTGATGTCACACATTGACTAAGAAAGCGGTTTATCAGCATCGTGGTACCAGATTGGAGTAGTTTGGTTTTGTCAACTCGAAACTAATCCTGTAACTCTGAGTTAGTTAATCTACCATCATGGTACAGGCCCTGGAGATATAACGATGATAAAGACCGTCAACAAAGACTCTGTAATGTTTAATTTAATTTAATTGACATACATTCTCTTGCATGCATTCAGTGATAGACTTTAGTTTCATTTCAAAGAGAAATACACGGAAGAACAGCAAAAATATATAATGACCATACATGATTGCTGTGGTCACCAATATAAGAACAGTAATAAAATTAGCATACAAAAGCACTAGAAATGACCCAAACGTGAAAATAAAAAAAATCACACTTCCCACACTAGTTGTGGGTCAATTTTGCAGAATGGATGTAAAAACATGACAAACATGTAGCTTTTATTGGAAACAGATGGCATAATTAGTTTAGTAAATAACAGTTCTTTAAATAGCCAGTGTCTGTCACGGCTGAATAAGTGGGAGGGGCATTGTAGCTCTTGAGAGCATTTGATTGGATACGCTCCGTGAGTGCACGATGACGTCATCAAATATTTTTGGTCCGGTTTCCCAGAAGATAAAGACTGGAATTTAAATGCATATATATTTGCTAAAAGTTTGTGTTGTGAACATGTAGTAGTGCAGTAGCATATGGACAGCCTAAAAGAAACAAAAATCATTTTTGAGACCTGAACTTGTGTAGAATTTAGTGAGCAAACACTTGAATTCTATGGAAACCTGTGTGCGAAGACTCCGTGTTGGAATCTTTATTTTATTGTAACACATGCAAGCATTCTATCTGAATATATAAACTCAGTCAGCCAGCGATAAACACAGAGTACATTGACCTATCAGAAAGTCTTTTTTGCTTAGAGTCAAAAATCACAAAAACAAACACCCATAAGGCGTTCTGCTCCAAACCGTAGACTACAGTACCTCACGCATTGAGGATAACTCCACGGCTGCGTCCCAATTCAGATACCTACACTACACACTGAGAGTACTTCTGAGTTTGTAGTACACCAGTGCTGGGTCATTAATTGTGTATCGATACCACTTATCTGCTGCTTGCTCGTTAGCATTAACATCTAGCTAAATTCATAACTTATGTTAAAATCACATACAGTACAGTTAAAAACCGCTGGGGCAGCTTCTGCCTTGCATTCCTCCATACGTTTCTTTACCTGAAACAGTGGAAAGAAAACATCATACACTTTACACTGGGTTGGAGGGCAATGTTAGCTGGAAAAAACATGCATGGATGCATGCTTCGAACAAATCCACCTTTTACATTATTATAAAAGGCCAAGCACAAGCACAATTCACGTCTGTGTAAATAAATTGTCATGAGATATCAATTTACACTAAAATGTGTTTCATGAGTGAGACTTAACACTATTTAGGGTGGATATTATGCAAATTGGGACGCAGTGCAGGATTTTAGAATCAGTTAAAGGAATAGTTCACCCAAAAATGAACATAAACTGAACTCACCCTCAGGTTATCCAAGATGTAGATGAGTGTTTCTTCATCAGATTTGGAGAAATATAGCATAACATCGCTTGCTCTGCAGTGAATGGGTGCCGTCAGAATGAGAGTCCAAACAGCTGATAAACACATCACATTAATCCACACCACTCCAGTTCAAGCTGTGTGTTTATAAGAACTGGACTGCTAAACGCTGCTAGATATGTGCATATTTCTCTCCTGATTCAGACAAGACGACCTTTTCACTGCAGAAAGCAATATTATGGATAGAGGACTCTTAGAGGATTTTAGCTGGAAACAACAGTTTGAAGTTAAAAATGCCTTAATGATTGATTTGTTTCTTACAAACACGCAGCTTTATGCTGCTCAATGCATTAACTGATGGATTATTGAGATGTTTTTATCAGCTGTTTGGACTCATTCTGACGGCACCCATTCACTGCAGAGGAAGAGTAAGTGATGTAATGCTATATTTCTCCAAATCTGCTGAAGAAACAAACCCCTTTGCATCTGGGTTTCAGTCCAGTAGAAGAGGCGTATTACTGGACCACAGATTAAACATGCACGTGTTTCTCCAAACCGAGGCACTTTCAATTGTACTGTAAGTTCAGAGGGGGGGAAGTTAGTTTATTGTCCATTCCCATTTGGAGTTCAGTAGTGTGCACTGGGTTAAACACACACACACACACACACACACACACACACACACACACACACACACACACACACACACACACACACACACACATTCACACACACACACACACACACACACACACACACACACACACACACACACACACACACACACACACACACACACACACACACACACAACACACACACACACACACACACACACAACACACAGCAAGCGTTCATTTTACCGCATCCAGAGAGCCGTACCCTGTATATCTGAATATCAGAGCCCTGTTGACCAACAACACACATGAAGAGCACATCGTGAACCTCAGTAACTCAGGATTAGATTCTGCATATTCCAGTGTTTGAATTCAGTTCATCATTCGTCCTTTTTTGCTGAACATCACTCCAGTGATTTAATATATTGTAGGCTTAAATAAACCAGTCCAGTTCTACACACACATGACTTGTCTCTCTCTCTCTCAGGTTCCCACTCCCAGTACTTTCCTCATGTTTTCGTAGACGACGTATGAGATGCTGACCGCCGGGATGACCTTGAGGAAGTTTGGAGCGATGCCTCGATAGAGTCCCACCACCCCCTCCTGAGCCACGATACTCCTGAAGAGGGTCAGCATGGACAACTGAGGAGCGCCCTTCACCGACGCTGAGGAACCAGAAGAGGAAACGGTCTCTTAACTTCTTATGACACCATAAACCTGCAGAGCTAGTGCTATTTCAGTGTCAATAGTATGTTATTAGAGCTTTATTCATATTTAGAATGTTTTTATTTTATGTCATTCTTATTAGTCTTTGTAAATATGTCTATATATTTTGGTTTTAATTATTTTAGTACTTGAAGTTTAACTGAACGAAATGAGAAATGTTGCCTTCGCAACTACACTGTAAAACTGATCAAAGTTATAATAAAACGAAGCTTATTGGAGTATGTTTTACAATTTTTCAAAAAAATGTAATGCTTCATTTAGTGTAACTTGCCATTTATTTGTGATTGTAAAATGTACTAGTAATTTCTGAACGAAAGCTGTTTCTACACCAATTTGTTTTAGTGTAGTAAATATTATTTCTATTAATATTTATTTTATTTCAAGTAACGGAAATGTTTTTGTTTACAGTTTTAGTTAAGGATAACAGCAACTTATCTGAATCTGGGGATATCACTTTAAAAACACTGGAGAGAAATATATAGAAATGTGCATAAAAACATATGCGGTCAAATGAGGTGCATAGTTGTGCATTTGATAAGATGACATCAGGTGTTTGAATGCAAGATAACCGCGCTTTTATTGCATTTTGTCTGCACACTTTGAGCAAGTCAATGACTATGTGGGTGGGGGGGTAACCCATATGTTTGCAGTGACCTAATATTTTATTATTGATACTTTTTCACCAGTTTCCAATGAATTGACAATTTTTTTCTCAAATATTTTATGTGATAATCCAATTTTTCATAAGTGTGTAGCTCGGGAAGGAAGCACAGCTCTTGTCTGATCCTGTGTGTGTCTCACCCTGCGCCTGCATGCGTGTTCGGATGAGGGCGAGCGGGTATGACGCCAGCTGACCGCAGGTGCTGGACACCGTGCCGCAGCCCACCAGCACCAGGACGCCCGGGGCGGGCGAGCCCTCCGTGTGCCGCTGCAGCCAGGCGTTCTTCAGCGTCTGAGAGAGGAGACAGTGTGAGAGAGAGCCCACACACACACGCACACACACACACACACACACACCAGACACGCACACACACACACACACACACACACACACACACACACACACACACACACACACGCACACACACACACACACACACACACCTCGTAGATGGCGAGGTCTATGCCGGCGTACGGGATGATGCCCAGCAAGTTGGGCAGGTATCCTTTAAAAAACGCCCAAACGCCCTCCTTCTGCAGGATCTGCTTAGCGCAGTCCGCCACACCAGAATACTGTCCTGTTTTACGAAGAGTAAGACGAGTCTTCAGCACCTACAGAACGACAGAGACAGAGAAAATCAACGTAGAGTCATGAAGACATGAAAACAATCACCGTTCCCACAAAAAAACGTGTTTTTGACATTGATAATGATCAGAAATGTTTCTTGAGCAGCAAATCAGCATGATTTCTGAGGGATCGTGTGACACTGAAAACTCAGCTTTGATCACAGGAATAAACGACATTCATTTTTTATTTATTGTAAAAATATTTTACTGTATTTTTGATCAAATAAATGCAGCCTTGGTGAACAGAAGAGGCATTTTTAAAAATCTACAGACACCAAAATTGATGGTGATTATTATGAATAAATGTGATTATTTATTAAAGATATATATATATCACTGCTAATGCCAACATTTTTTAAAAGAGTTTATTTTACAGAAGTCCATAGTATTTCCAGGGCTCCACTTTAACCATTAACCACAGCCATTCACAGCTCACTGCTTTATTCTGAACGCAGAGCTCTTTCTTTAGAGCGCTTGAACTTTACGTGAGGCCTTTGGTAATGTGAGCGGACATGTAGACGCGTTTGTGTGTGTTATGACAGCGAGGCCTTGACATATAGTGACCTTGATGGTCAGGGTGTGCAGGAACCAGCTGTCGTGTAAGTGTGTGTGTGTGTGTGTGTGTGTGTGTGTGTGTTTACCTCCATAGGGTATATGACCGTTTGAGCCGTAGCTCCAGCCAGAGATCCAGCGACGAATCTCTCATGAACTTTCAGGGTTCCTCCCTCTTTACTGCCTCTCATCAAGAGTTTAATCTGCAGACACACACACAAGAGCAGGCTGAGTTTTGAGTCGCCGTCCACATGTGCGGAGTGTAAAAGACAGAGCCGTACCTGTTCATAGGCCATGAATTTGATGGCTGTCTCTGGTGCGATCTTCAGCACGTTGATGCCGTTCCCTCTCCACAGCGCAGTGAGACCGCCCTCCTTCACCATCGCACGCAGACCGCGCCACAGGTTACCCTTATCAGAGCTCTGGCCGTGCACCTGGCCATCACAACATGATTCAGATGATTTTAATGCACAGCTTCAGTCTAGCTGCATAAACACACCTAAACATAGTAACTAAAATATAGGACCTCCAGGGGTCAGTGTGGTGCTGAAAATATAGAGACAGTTGCGTTCAGACACCTGAAAACTCATCTCTTCCGTCATCACTTGACTTCATCTTAAAAAAAAACTTTGCTGTGTCGAAATGTCACGATTCTCAACACCACAGCAGAATACCAGAGTAACTAATATTAGTAAAAAAACAACAACACAAAAGGTCCTCAAAATTATAGAAAATAATTAAACTGCCAGTAATAAAAAAAGCAAAGGAATACAATAGAATAAAAAAGATACAAATGAAACAAACTGTGCTTTAAGTTTTTTTAATGCAAGTCTAAAGTGGTTATTCAGTTACCTGCCTACTAGAGAAATTTAATAACCTAATGTATAATAAAACAGCACTGTAAGAATTAAACTTTCTTAGTTTCTTATTAAAGCTACAAAAGTCCTTCACTCAAGAGCAGAGAGTGATTTTGAATTTGTCTTTTGTTGTTTGATTATTAATATAAAGCACACAGTCTCAGCAGGAATATAGCGCGCTGTCACTTTAAGAGCCGCACGGATCCAATTTACTGTTACACGAGTATTTTCATCCTCAACTGGCCCTGTCCCAAATGGCACCCTAAACCCTTGCGGTCTTCCTCTGAGTCCGCACTTTTGTGACGTAATGCCGCTTTGACTGTCGGGTAGAAGTCTGCTGCGGAGCTCGCCCCAGTGCGGACTCGGCAGAAGTGCGGATCGAGGGCGCATAACGGCCGCACACACGAGCACCCTTCTGAATGCTAAAATGAGGAATGAGACACCCTACGGTCTTGTGGACTTAACGGACACGCGCACGCGGTGGCCATTGCAAGTGCACATGAAGTGTTCCATTTGGGACAGGGACAAATCAGGCTGTTCTGAGAGTCCTGTCAGAATGACGTAGTTCTGTACAGGCCCCTCCCACAATAGTTGATTGACAAGACTGTCTTATCTTAGCCCCGCCCCCCTGAGTGAGCTGAGCGCTGTCCTCCGGTGCAGAGAAGACAAGATGTCTCCGATTTAAGCGATTAAAGTGCTTTGTTGTTGGATGTAATAATGAACATAGCAGTCATCAGTTACTCCCGACATCTGAGCCGCTGAAGACGCAGAGGATTAATGTTACTTTCACTTTGAAGTGAATACGCCGATCCCTGATCTACATAAATGCATCTATATTTGCGCAAATCATTCGTGGTCCAGCTTTATCTACAGAAGTAGTGAGTATAAGGGTTTTTATGAATCTTTGCAAATCGCCTTTCCTAATAATGTGCTAGTTAGCCAGTTTCGCGGCTGAAGTTTAGTATGCTTCATAGATATATATACCTAGATGCCTCATTATCGACCGTTTCTATGGGCCGAGATACGAAAGCCATCCGCCATTTTTAGAACGGTTGCGAATCTTTGAGCACAATGACTGTGTGCGTCTACAACAGCAAGATATACGCTTGTATATCTGAATATGCATTGATTATTCTGTGAATGCGAGATGGCTGATGCGTAAACGTATCTGGAGCAGTCGAATAGGGATCTACACATATCTATGGTGTGCTCGTCACTCACGGAAGAGAGGGGCGGAGTCAGCAGAGCTCATTAGCATTTAAAGCAACATCGACTATAACAGCGTGCTGAAAACAGCAGAGTTTATTTTGACAGAGTAAAGGTGTTTTTTACACTACCATTGAAACATTTTAACCAAAGTATATAATAGTCTTTTCATTAAGACCCTAAAGAAGCATATCAACTTGTGTAAAATAGGCATCCGATGACCCTTTAAACGTGCATCAAAGGTCAGATGGTTTCATTGTTTGAAGACGGAGAGTGACTGATTCCAGACCAGCGCTGTCTCACCTGCAGAAAGACCTTGAGTCTGTCGAGCGGCGCGGTTCCTGTCCTGGACACCGATCCGGCCACGGCTCCTGCCATCAGCTGCCGCCACACGAACCCTGACTGCTTCTCCTTCTCCGAGAACTCGTCTGGAACCGTCAAAAGCTCTCCGATGTCCAACATCTACACAAATACACAACAGTGGAGTTACAGAAAGAAAGAGCTACTCAATGTATAGCCATGAAAACCTCAGTTTCAGTTTTTGCTTCTTACCACCGAGTGTTTCCAATACTGAGCGATTTCCTCCATGTTGTGCAGAGGGTTAAACAGGAAGTGATCTCGCCACTCGAACCAGTCGATGGTCATGGAATGGTCTTTATCCATACTGTACCAACACATTTCACAAGTCAGATAATCACACCTGAAAAGCACTTTACACACATGCTAAGTACAAAAAGACACACCTTTGCAGGATTTTGGCGGCCTGCTCCAGCGTGACGTCCACGCCGAGATTGTGTAACGACTGCTGGATCTCCCCGGCGTCCAGTTCACCTACAAAACACACAATGTGTTAGTGTACTGAAATATGAGATAATAGATCTTAAGACTGAATTAATGGAACTGATGCTAATGCTAATATGAGCTATAGATGCTAACAGTGATGTAAAAGTGCTAACAGCAATATCATAGCTTCTGATGCTAATATGATGTTATAGATGTTAAGAGTTTTAAATACAGAGATAGCAATAAGAGTGTTGCATAGCTGCTAATGATACTATGAGGTAATGTGCTAACAGTGATGTAGCAGTGCTAACATTAATGTTATGCAGAGTAACAACATTAATGTTATGCTACGACGCTTAGAAGTCAACAAGTGTTAAAATGAAGATGCTAAGAACGTTGCAATAGCATAGCTAATGCTATATGTTATAGATGCTAACAGTGATGTAACAGTGCTAACATTAATGTTATAGCTTCTGATGCTAATATGATGTTATAGTTAGGGCTGTGCACATTCGATTATGCGCATCTCGTTAGTAAAGCCGTTTAGCAGACGCTGTTTATCCAAAGCGATTACAGCGATAATAGCATTCAGCTATAATGATACATGAGGGTAAGATGCTAACAGTGATTGTAGCAGTGCTAACATTAATGTATAGCGGTTAACAACATTAATGATACTACGATGCTTCTGAATGAGTCAACAACTGTATGGATGCTAAATGCTAATGCTAATATGAGGTATAGATGCTAACAGTGATGTAAAAGTGCTAACAGCAATATCATAGCTTCTGATGCTAATATGATGTTATAGATGTTAAGAGTATTTAGGTACCAGTGCTAAAATGAAGATAGCCGCTAAGAGTGTTGCAATAGCATAGCTGCTAATGATACTGTGAGGGTATATATGCTAACAGTGATGTAGCAGTGCTAACATTAATGTTATAGCTGTTAACAACATTAATGTCATGCTACGATGCTTATGAATGAGTCAACAACTGTATGGATGCTAAATGCTAACGCTAATATGAAGTATAGATGCTAACAGTGATGTAAAAGTGCTAACAGCAATATCATAGCTTCTGATGCTAATATGATGTTATAGATGTTAAGAATATTTAGGTACCAGTGCTAAAATGAATATAGCCGCTAAGAGTGTTGCAATAGCATAGCTGCTAATGATACTGTGAGGGTATATATGCTAACAGTGATGTAGCAGTGCTAACATTAATGTTATAGCTGTTAACAACATTAATGTCATGCTACGATGCTTATGAGTCAACATCTGTATGGATGCTAAATGCTAACGCTAAATTGAAGGTAGACGCAATAGCAAAGCAGCTAATGATGCTGTGAGGGTATAGATGATTACAGTGATGTAAAATCACAACTGTTAATGCTAATATTAATTTATGTATGCTAATGTAGCATAGCTACTAATGGTACTGTGATGGTACGTTAACAGTGATATAAAATCACACATGCTAATGCTAATAATAAGGTTGTAGATGTCATGTAATGGGATAGATTGTAAGGTTATTGTCAGGATATATTATTAGTTATCATATCTGTAACTTAAAGTAAAAATAAAATGAGAACATAAAACGATATATACTCTAACAGTGAATTAAGACCGATTCTGACCAGTGTTGTTATTAAATAAAACTGAAATTATTAAATATCACTGTAGTCAACTGAAATGAAATCTTGAAATATTAATACATGCTGTAATATAGTACACAGTGAATAATACTAAAATAACACTGATTCTGATTATACTGTGAAGTTGACAGAAACTAACCGTCATTGTTTCGGTCCAAGCTGCGAAACATGAGTCGAAGGCGCTTTCTCATGTGAACGCAGATACTCGGTGAACTCTTCAAAATCCAGCTGACCGTCATGATTAACGTCTCCAGCTCGTACAACCTGCTGAATATAGGCATATACAGAGAGATAGAGGGAAGAGAGAGAGACATGGAGGGAAAGAGGGATGCCGGGGATCATTAGGAAAGGTGGGGTGGGGTGCAAATGAAGGAGAAAAGCACATTAAAACCATGCAAAGCCACCGGCCCACAGCACCAACATCAAACATGAGCAACCCTTAACCGTCACCCCCCAGTGAACATACACATGAAAGTGCACGATCCAGACTTAAACTGTTATAATTCATCAAAACTTTGAAATACGGATTTAAGATTGACTCTTTTTAAAGAAGACAATCAGCAGATTATTGCCAAAGTGGAATTATTTTGTGAAATATGAAAGTAGCGAAAGTTATAGAAGTTTAAAAATAACAGGTTTTACTCTAAAATTGATAAAAATTAAAGCCTTGTTTTCTAAATAAGTTATGTTCCAAATTTGAAGTTGACATTTAAAAATTGGGGTTCCTGTGAGATTGTATTTAGGGCGTCATGCCACAAACAGCCACCGGGTGCCATCCAAACTACATTAAAAAAATGTTCATGCATTTTTGTGTCACAGATTTCAATATTACTCCCATCACAAAGAGACTCAGATGATATCATTTCATAAAGCGTGCACATGCTGAATGTAAACAATGCTGATTATGTTCTGGGCTATTCTCCAAAATGGCAGAAGTCGGTAACTCGGTGAGAAGAATTGTTTAATAAATTATGTTAGTATTGTTTTCTTTGCACATGAAAAGTATTTTTGTAGCTTCGTAAAATTACAGTTGAACACTTAATGTCACATGTACTGATGTCCTTGCTACGTTTCTGTGCGTTGATTGTGTTAATATCATTGCTGTCTATGGGAGAGAGCTTCATCAAAAATATATTAATTTGTGTTCTGAAGACTAACGAAGGTCTTACAGGTTTAAAACGACACGAGGATGAGTAATTAAAGACAGAATTTAATTTTGGGTGAACTATGCCTTTAAGGGGTTAATAACTTGAATCTTAACACCGGTTAATTTCATTCAAAAATGCACTAATAAAATAAAATGTACAAACTGAGAAAGCCAAGCACACAAAACGGTAGCTTCACAATGTGTTTGATTCAATCATAGACACTTAATCACTATATTAGTGTGTTTAAATCCACATAATCGCTAGATTAACCCGTCAAATAATTGATGTTTAAATCATTCCGCTCTGAATTTCTGTACTTTGAGAGAGTTGTGCAAATAAACATGCATCTGGGTATGAATTGACTTCGCGTGAAGGTGTCACCACATGTATTTTCAGCGTGTCTGAACGTGTTTGTCCTGAGCTGTGCAAACGTGGAGGATAAGAGGCATTTCGCTGCACGTCTCAGGGGTTTACGATGAGATAAATCCTACATTCGGGTGCTTTATGGTGAGGAAATTATGAAAAAACTGACCTACACCGACTAAAATAATTCAGTTCAGCAGAACGTTTTAAAATGAATCTACTGCTACTGTCACTTTAAATGCACACAAAGTGCTGCACTGTGAAACTCATTCAAACAGACATTATTCCCACAATCCTTGGTGTGTTACAGGACAAATCACGCTGTAACTATGCCAGTAATTCACTCATTTAACTAGCTCAACCTCCTCTGCTGGCCGGCGTCTACAAAATACCTGTGTGTGTGTTGTGTGTTTATTTATGTGAGCCAGCAGTCACATGATATTTACTCTCACATGGATCCACTTCAATTAGCTGACCTTTTGCACAGTGTGCAGCCTACATGTGTGTTTCTGTGAGCCTAGTTTAGTACTTTCTTGCTAATATCATTCATCATAATGCATAATGCAAATACAAACACATGCATCGAAACCTTGAAAAGCAAAGCACACTACAAAACCAGCACTGATCAAGTTTCACAAATCAATAACACAAGACTATCCCAGGCAAACAGATCAATCGTCTAATCACTACGCTGGTTAACTAAACATAAAAACTACATAACACCAGTCACTAGTAAAACAAATACCCACTTTACTCACCGTACCCTGTAAACAAACTTTGTTTTTCCCCGTCCCCTCTGAAAAATAAGTACAGCAGAGACAGAGGCACCTGAATTTATTTCATTTACAGTTTACACTAAAAAAATAACAAAAAGTAATACCCCAAAAAAACAATGAAAAAAAAAACCATTACCACCCAAAAAAAAATCCCATCCCTTATATAAAAAATCAAATCCAAAGACACTTCCAACCAACACCCCCTACGATTAGATTAATAAAGAAATATTACTTCTTTGATCATAATGGACCCTTTCTCCTCTTTTCTATAATCAAGGGTCTTACTCTGGCATTATATCACTGGACTTCATTTAATCAACTAAAACTTCAATTTAAATCCCATATTTCTAACAACTACAACAATAAATTATGATGTCTTACCATCCAATTAGAAGCGCTACACTCAGTTCAATCCCTGATTCTAACACAATCATCAGCAGTCCAACTCCCCTGCTGATCTATGCCAGCAAACCTATCCTCATTCTCTGTGTTCATCTATTGATCCCTTTATCTGATCCAAACCAAAACTATAACATACAAACCCTTCATTAACAACAACCTCATCACCCAATTAACCAACTATAACACAATCCCATGGCAGTTCCCATCTTCTCATATGAACATTATCCACCTCATATCCTACCAAAACCCACATCCTCAACATTTAAATTACATAACTTCTACCTCTTCTCAACCCAGTGAAATCACCCATCTAATCTACAAACCCCTATCCCACAGTTATCCCAAATTAAACTAACTGTACAACCCCACGATATTTATCCCCTTTAAATACACAAACATACAAATCTACCACAAACACTATACCTCTATCTAACCTCTTACCATACAAATTGCCCTAACAAACAATCATACGTAACCCTTCCAATAAATGACACCAATCCCCCTTACTTAAATACCAACTATACTCCCACCACCAAAACCTACCTGTGCATCCAATAATGTGCTTGAAATTGTCAACCCTTCCACCCCTTCCCAAACACATCCCCCTATGCTTCAATCATCCACTCCTCCGCTGATCTAATTTTGAAATCAAATAACAAACCACATCTTAATTAAGTGCAATCCCACAAATACCAATGCACTGTGGAATTGTTCTAGTTATTTAACTACAGTGCTAATGAACCGGAAGCCTTGCACATTCACAGGAAATAGCTGACAAATTTAGCTACGTCCCAAATGACGCACTATAAACTATGCACTTATGCATTATGTACTCAACCATGTAGTAAATAGATTTTATACGGTTATTTTATCATTAATAATCAGAATCTGATCCCCCCCTTCCCCTTCCACAAAGTAATTAAATGCACAGTTGAGTGCATGAAGTGTAGAAGAGACAGCGGTGGACACTGGGCATGCACACTGTTATTAAAGCGCAATTTGTGTCACACAACCAGTGTCGGGGGGGTAACGCATTACAAGTAACGAGAGTTACATAATATTACTTTTTTCCAAGTAACTAGTAAAGTAACGCATTACTTTTTAATTTACTAGAAAATATTTGAGTTACTTTTTTCCATTATTGACTGAGTGTGCGCCGGTGAACATGATCTTACTGTAGATCTAATCTAGACTAAATATGATGTGTATTAATTCATCCCACTCGCAAAAAACAGATTCAGTATTCATCAAATGAATTAAAACAGTGAAATACAAACTCAGAATATTGACGCAAACCTGCAATAATTAAATATGTTAAACAACACAAATATATCTAATCTCATTTTATTAACCGATGTGTTTGCTGTTGACCTTTGATGATCAGTTCAACCATATTAATAAACAAAAATGACTTTAGATAAACTAACAATTGTGCTTCGTTAGAAGATCTTCTCCTGCGTTCTTCTGTACAGACGTGATTTACTCGTCCTTCAGTCTGAGGTTTATTCATTACACTTTTTGGTGTGAAAGGCTTTTATATTCATTATAAATAGAACTTTGTGTATTAAAAACAAACAATCAAGCCCTGCTCATATTTAAAAAGTAACGCAAAAGTAATGTAACGCATTACTTTCCATAAAAAGTAACTAAGTAACGTAATTAGTTACTTTTTTAGGGAGTAACGCAATATTGTAATGCATTACTTTTAAAAGTAACTTTCCCCAACACTGCACACAACATTACTTACTATTTTTGCATTATTGTAAGGGGTATGTGTAGACGTTATTAAACACAATCTAATAGGTAGAAAATTAAATTGCATTGTTAGTTTCCGGTCAGAGCTGTATCCCTACTATCCATAATAACATGTCCAACATTTCACACTTCTCGGTTATTTAAGTGCATCATCCAGTTATTTAAAGTGCACTTTTTTATTTTAGGAATTTTACACACACTACTCACACTGTTACTACAAAGCGTCACAGAATAGTGCATGAGTACGCGATTTGGGACGCACCTTTGGGGTGGACAGCGTAAATACACAATGTACAGTTCATGGTTTGCGACGCTATTTCTTTCTTTCGACTTGCGCGGAGTAGCCACGCCCACTGCGAAACCTCATTGGCCCGAATCGCACTCTGCATTCTTGAATATTAAGCGTTAGGCTCAATCTGATTGGCTGCCTTCGATCGCATCGCGTACTGCGGCATTTTCGCTTTCAGTGTTCAGATGATCACGTGACCTGAGGTGCAGGTTGTTATCTCCACGTTAAATCATAAACCTGTGAATTAACGAACTGTTATCTTGTACTATAAACACCCTCCCGTTATGACTGCATGCATTGGGCTTTTTCCGCACCTCCTCCACCGAGCTCAACGACATCCCCCGCGCGGCGAGTCCGACGCGCAGCTCGTTCACATCGATCCGTCCGTCCTTGTTCAGATCCAGCTGCGCGAAGAGCTCGGCCCAGAGCCGCTCGCGTTCAGGCTCGACCCCGCTGTCCTGGCACCGCGCCCGCCACATGATGCTCTCTCCACGCACGCACGGTCAGCCTCGGAGAGACATCTCGATGAAAGCCCTCGCGAGCGGAAGACGCGTTCTGCGTGCGTCCAAATAAGGAGCTGTTCGCTTCGCGTCCGGAGAGCTCGCGTTTCGCAGATGATGTCAAACAGCTGTTTTGCACGCGAACCAGGAAGCTTTCGCAATCATGCATTCAGTACTTCCAAGATACCCAGGCGCTAGATGCTTCTTATCCACAAGCATTGCGACATTTTTCGGCGAGCTGATAACACCACGCTGTCCTTGAGCGTCAAAACATGAAGAACGCGTGTGAAACCCGAGGACTGCAGTGACTCACCGGTACAACAGCGGCTTCAGATTACACCCTCAGGAGGGGCTTCACATACTACTACTACTACATACATACTAGTAATCACATACTGGCCTGCATGGCTTATGAAGTCACTCTCTGAGGGTTCATGAAGAATTCATAAGGAGGAGGAGGTGCATGGCAGCAGTATATTATTATAGAATATTTCTAATTGACTCTTATCCGACACATAAGCCGCGCTCGACTTTAAGCAGCGCTGCACAGAATGTTCAGTGTATGACATCAAAGCACCGCGAGAGCGATAACAGAGCAGGTGGTTCCTATGCGTTCCAAAGGCTCTCGCGGTGCTTTGATGTCATACACTGACCATTCTATGCAGAATCAGAAGTGAGAGCAGAAGAACATGTGACCCTGGACCACAAAACCAGTCATACGTGTCTTTTTTTTATAAGTTGAGATTAATACATTATCCGAAAGCTGAATAAATAAGCTTTCCATTGATGTGTGGTTTGTTGTGATTGGACAATATTTGGCCGATATTACAACTATTTGAAAATCTGGAGGAAAGGCATCAAAGAAAATCTAAATGTTAAAAACATCACCTTTAAAGCTGTCCAAATGAAGTTCTTAGCAATGCATATTGCTAAAAAAATGGGTTTTGATACATTTACGGTAATACATTTACAAAAAATCTTCATGGAACATGATCTTTACTTAATATCCTAATGATTTTTGGCATACAAGAAAATGATAATTTTGAGCCATACAATGTATTTTTGGCTATTACTACAAATACACCCCAGCGACTTAAGACTGGTGTTGTGCTCCAGAGTCATATCCAATAGCCAAACTGAAAGAAACACATCTATGACAGATCCTGGTGCTTTTGTTACATTGTCCAAACGTATCATCCAGCTGGTCTATATCAGCTAAACTGCTTGCCAGTGTTTGGACTGCTAGAGGTAGACCATCTCGGTCAGTTTGGTTACACCTAGTAGACTTACACTTACACAAACCAGTCTGACCACCTCAGAGGGTTCATCCAAAAATGTACTTTCCCTCATGTCGTTCTGAATGCATTTGACTATCTTTTCCTCCGTGCAACTCAAAAGGAGAAGTTTAGATGCATGTCCATGCTCCATTTAATGTAAATGAATGGGGACAAATGCTATCACGCTCCAAAAAGATTCATTGAGAGATTTCTGTGGCTCAGTGGTTAGAGCATTGTGTTAGCAGCGCAAAGGTCATGGTTCAATTCCCATGAAAGAC
>JAPDDN010000142.1:0-5000 GCA_027422405.1 Ptychobarbus kaznakovi
CAAAGCACAGACTGCAGTCCAGCTGCATTCTCTCTCCACACATCTCACAGACACAGAAAAGCTCATTTCAGCAGGAAAATTAGGTATCGATTGGCTTCATCTCAATAATAGTCTGAAGCTCATCTTCAGACGGCCAGCATCAGCCTGATTAGAATGAGATGGATTTGTGATGTTTGTCCACTTTAAAGAATAGAAATGAGTGAGACGCAGAGCCAGAAACAAACCACAGCAGAACGAGACCACGAGCTAGTATTGAAAATATCCCAAAATTAAATTTCATTTTCACAATATCATGTTAATTCATATTCATTATATAATACTAGGCAAGGCAAGGCAAGTTTATTTGTATAGCACATTTCATACACAGTGGTAATTCAAAGTGCTTTACATAAAAGAAAGTGAAATAATAATTCACAGCAATAAAAACAAGGAGTTCAAAATAATAAAACAAGGAATTTTAAAATGATATAGAAATTGATTTAAAATGAAATTTAAAACAGTTAAATAGAAAAGGATTATACATAAAATAATGCAGTCAGTTCGGACGTAGCACAGTGCTCATTCAACAAATGCACAGCTAAATAGATGAGTTTTGAGTCTGGATTTAAATGTTGCTAATGTTTTAGCACATCATCTCTTCTGAAGCTGTTCCAGCTGCGGGACATAATAGCTAAAAGCGACTCCCTTGTTTGTGTGAACCCTTGTATTTCTAACTGACTCGATCCTAATGATCTGAGTGGTCTGTTAGTTTATATTTCAGTAGCATATCTGCCATATATTTAGGTCCTACCATAGTGACTTATAAACGAGTAGAAGTACTTTAAAATCAATCCTAAAGTAACTGGAAGCCAGTGTAAGGACCTGAGGACTGGTGTGATATGCTCAATGTTCTGGTTCTAGTCAGAATCCTGCTCAGCGTTCTGGATGAGCTGCAGCTCCTAATGGTCTTCTTGGAAGGCCGGTGAGGAGACCATTACAATAATCCACCCTGCTGGTGATAAAGGCATGAACAAGTTTCTCCAAGTCTTGACTGGTGTTACGTGTACGTGTGAAATTAATATTTTAAGTCCATAGGTGGCGTTGTGGGGATTCCCGTTCCGAGAGTCGCGTGACATCATCAACGACTCTGGATAAATAGGCTGCGAGGCACAATGGAAGTTCTCTCTGTTGCTCCGCTCTCCCATTCTTCTCGCAATCGTCTCTCTCATCGCCTCGTTGGGGCTATTTCGTTATTTTTTTCGTTATGCTTAGGTTCACTTTGTGAATCTGTGTTTTGATATATGTTATTCTTATTTTCTTATCGGCAGCGGGTAGAGTGTTTATTTATTAGTCACGTTTTGCTTAGTTAGTAAGAGCTGAGCGAGGGAAGCAGGTGTCCGGAAGACTCACCCGTTCTTATTTTTACTTCGGGAGACAGGTAAGAACTTTGTTCCGAGAACAGGTGTAGTTAGGGGTCTGTTTTCTTAGCTTTCCTACCCGTGAGTTGATTATGTATTTCGTTTATAAATATTCTTTGTGAATTGTTGTCATTCCCTTTTGAGTTGAAATCAGTACTTGAATTAAATAAGAGGCGTTTTGAAATTCACATCAGGTGTTGTGGTTCTTTAATATGTTCGGCCTGTGTCCTTTAATTGATTGTTTGAATTAACGAGCCTTAAAGTGGTTATGGGCCGTAACACTGGAAACAAAACATCTAATTCTTGCAATGTTTTTGAGATGATAGTATGCTGATTTAGTTACTGCTTTGACATGACTACTAAAGCTAAGGTCTGTCTCCAGAATCACCCCAAGATTTCTGACTTGATTTTTAGTGTTTTGACCCCTAGAGTCAAGGTATGCATTCACCTTGAGAACTTCATCTTTGTTTCCAAATGCAATGACTTCAGTTTTCTCCTTGTTTAACTGAAGAAAGTTTACTACACATATTTATTTAGCCCAGCTGAGCTAATATTTATTTAAAAAAATAACTTATTTAAAAAAATATTGGTAATTACTGAAAATTACCAAAAAATATAGAAATAAATATTTATCTTAATGTTTCTTTGATCATTTAGATCCCTATTTTTTTTTTACATTTCTTGTATCAAAATATACTGAAAACAATCATATTAAAATATATTATTATTATTATTATTTTTATAAATATTTTATATGCACATTTATTTGAATAACAACAAATAATATATCATAATTATAATTATTATTCAGTAAAATAAACATTGAAATATTGATAATTATTTATTTATAATCAAATAATAATAATAATTATGAATTGTATATCATTCAAAATAAACATTAATTTCAATAATAATAATACTACTTATTATTATTATTATTATTATTCAGTAAAATATTTTTTTATTGACAATTATTTACTTATTTTCTACTAACTGAATTATTTAAATAAATTCAATTAAGCTGCACTGATACTTTTGATTATCATATTAATATTTTCAATTCCTGTGGAGGTAATGAAGAAGTGTGCCGTCTAGTAAGTGCACTCAGAAACCAGCAGTCTCAACTAGTTAAGAAGCTTAACATGACTAGTTAAGAAAGTAAACTACCCTTCAGTCTGAAGCGGATGCAGAGAGGCAGAGATCAGACGCAGACGAGCGTATCCGGTGAAGACAGACTCAGACAAACACAAACAGAATATTCCCTCTGAACTCAAACCACACGCACTCCTCTGAGAAACTATTTCAGTTCATTACATCTGATGAACCAGCTCCTACGGCGCAGAAACACTGAGCTCCAACCACAATAAAACTGTTTAAGAAGTCATTGTGACTTATATCACAGGATTCAGATTTGAGGAAAACAACCAGAATTAGTTAAAAAGTCATTTTTTTTTTTTATTTTTTTTTTATTTACATAGTGGAAAAAACAAACAAACTAAATTGCGAGATGTAAAGTCAGAATTATGGGTAACTGCAATTGTATCTATTATGAGTTTAAACCGCATTTGTATCAATTATGAGTTTAAACCGCAATTGTATCAATTATGAGTTTAAACTGCAATTGTATCAATTATGAGTTTAAACTGCAATTATCAATATAGTAAACTCAATTATCAATTATGATTTAAACTGCAATTGTATCAATTATGAGTTTAAACTGCAATTGTATCAATTATGAGTTTAAACCGCAATTGTATCAATTATGAGTTTAAACTGCAATTGTATCAATTATGAGTTTAAACTGCAATTGTATCAATTATGAGTTTAAACCGCAATTGTATCAATTATGAGTTTAAACCGCAATTGTATCAATTATGAGTTTAAACTGCAATTGTATCAATTATGAGTATAAACTGCAATTGTATCAATTATGAGTTTAAACTGCAATTGTATCAATTATGAGTTTAAACCGCAATTGTATCAATTATGAGTTTAAACTGCAATTGTATCAATTATGAGTTTAAACTGCAATTGTATCAATTATGAGTTTAAATCGCAATTGTATCAATTATGAGTTTAAACTGCAATTGTATCAATTATGAGTTTAAACTGCAATTGTATCAATTATGAGTTTAAACTGCAATTGTATCAATTATGAGGGAAAATGCCAGAATTGTGAGGTTAAAATGTTGCAATTACCTTTTCTTTTGTTTTTATGCAAAAGTTCATAAACATGCACCACGACAGCAACAGAGCTCTTTTACAATCAGTCATTCCCTTTTTAAATACATTGTAAAAATTCATTCATTTTACTTTATTTTCCAGTAAAAATATCTAAACTTCTGAATCTAAATCAAGATAGAATGAAGATGAGGAGTCCTGTTTTCTGAAATCAAACATGTCTTGATTTAATAACAATCTTTAGACATTTGCACCGGGAAACAAAGGATAATAACCATCAAATTTTAATTTAATTACATTTTATAGTGAGAATAGTGAGGCCACTGCATGGTTTGAAGTTATAAACGTCTTAATGCTGGATTAGTTTCATCTTTTGTCTTCTCCAGATGTTAACTGATGGACTGTGGATTATTGTGATGTTTTTATCAGACTCTCATTCTGACGGCACCCATTCACATCCATTGCTGAGACACATTTCTACAAACCTGATGAAGAAACAAACTCTGATCTCAGATGAACTGAGGGTGAACACATTTACCGCAAATGCTCATTTTTGGGTCAATTTCTCACTCCCTGCATCTCAATGTGCATACTATCCATCCTACCTGCCTTAAATAGTATTGTAAATGACTAATATCACATATAAATTATGATGGATAGTATGCACACTGGGACTCAGGCACTGTTTGGAGCATGGGAATCATCTGTAAAACACGCCGGTTCTTTGATTCGCTGTTAAACTGGAATCAAAGCAGGCGTGATGCACTGAACACGCGTGATCAATAAGAGACACAAGCTTTATGAATGCAGACGCAGCACTCCAGGCCCCAGGCCACGCCGCTAATTAATTACCCGGCTGTTCATTAGCTCAAGAGCTTTCTTCCCAACAATCAGAGCAGCGGAAGCCGTAATCTACGTGTCGGATGCGTCAGCATCGATGCGTCATTAGCTGACTATCTTTATCTGTGCTGTATTGTACTAATTAAACCCAAACGATTTCCATTAAAGCGGGTGTGTCCTCTATCAACGGCGGGTTTGAACTAACTCACCAATTACAACGGGTTAAAAACCACCAAACACCAGTAATGATGCTCTCAACATACTCGATTACAGCATCTAATGAAATCAAACACACTTATGAAATGTATGAGACTCAGAGGAGCGGGAAGATGCTTCTTTTTTACTGTGCATACATATAGGTAACTAAAATTAAAGAGGGCATCAGATGTCCATTTTCCACAAGTTGATATGATTATGAAGGGTCTTAATGAAAAGTGGTCTATAGCATACTTTGGTTAAAATTTCTCAGTGGTAGAGTAAAAAACACCTTCTTTATCCTGTCAAAATCAGCTCTGTTTTCATCAAGCCATTCTAGTCCATGTTGCTTTAAATGCTAATGAGCTCTGCTGACTCCGCCCCTCT